>NC_059654.1:19741161-19773661 GCF_020424385.1 Procambarus clarkii | reverse complement strand
TTGAAGGTGTTGTACAGGGTGCTTGAAGGTGTTGTACAGGGTGCTTGAAGGTGTTGTACAGGGTGCTTGAAGGTGTTGTACAGGGTGCTTGAAGGTGTTGTACAGGGTGCTTGAAGGTGTTGTACAGGGTGCTTGAAGGTGTTGTACAGGGTGCTTGAAGGTGATGGTTTGTCTGATTTGTACGGTTTGTACAGCAGGTCAAAGTCCTGTAGTATGTGTATTATTTTGAGTGGTAATCAGTGCAACTGCTAGGAAATTGCGTCAAATTAGCTCCTCTTTATCACCCTTGTTGTAGCACAGTCACGCTCCATACCATTCAAAAGAGTAACATAAAACGTCTCTTCGTTTTGATGGACGGAATGATTCTCTGATTTTTTATGTCTTTGATACGCCACTGTTGCTCTTCCTGCCGTGGGTGTTTCTCGCGCGAGTGGGAAGGCGCACCTGGTTGTCCTCCCTGGGGAAAATAATTTATAGCTTTGATGACTGAGGCAGCTAAGGTTTTCTCTCTCCTTGCAGGAGTGGCTAGACTTATGTTGCCAAACATTAGGAGGTTGTGCCATGCTTGGGTCGTTCCAGGAGAGTCGTTGACCTTTCTCAGGAGGGCGAATAATTTGGCTGTAGCATGGGGACGGGCTGCGTTGGTGATGTGTTATAAGGTTCCGGCCGATGTCGTTTTGATAGCTTCTAATAAATTAATCAATTGCAGGCGATGAGTCACAATAACGTGGCTGAAGTATGTTGACCAGACCACACACTAGAAGTTGAAGGGACGACGACGTTTCGGTCCGTCCTGGACCATTCTCAAGTCGATTGTCATATTCAATTGATCACAATCGACTTGAGAATGGTCCAGGACGGACCGAAACGTCGTCGTCCCTTCAACTTCTAGTGTGTGGTCTGGTCAACAAATTAATCAATTATCTGTGGAAATGAAACTCTGTGAGATGTTTTGCCTGACAGACGGTGTGGGATGTTGATTGGTGTTCTCCCTGGGAGGGCGTCGACAACCCAAACACCTGGTTCCGTTGTGGTAACGATTGCGCTCATGACCGTTACTCAACCGGATACAGTATATATATATATATATATATATATATATATATATATATATATATATATATATATATATATATATATATATATATATATATATATATATATATATAATATATATATATATATATATATTGTGACGGTGTTCCCCCCCTTATATTTCTCCCACGCCTGCAGTAAGAGTCATGTCCACTTTACCCGAGCGTTCTCTACGTTGCAGGCATCAGTTTGGTATATGTGGGGGAAGGTAGTGTTCTCGGAGTGCCGAGAAATTTATAAAAAAAGAGTATTTTGGGCTGTGGTTTAGGCCCTTTAGGAAGCCAATATGGCGCTGGCTCTTCTGTTTTCCCGCTAAAACTGTGTGTCGTCAGTGACACCGGATTGGTTACCGACAGCATTGTGGCACAGGGAGCTAATGAAAACCTCCCGTGGCGAATGTGACGTCACGAAGGAAGGGGGGTCCGGTCAGAGCGCCACGGCGGCGCCATCAATCTGACACGACACGTCAAGGAGGTTGGACGTGCGAAGATTGGTCCTGTCAGTTTGACAGTTGTTTCCCACTCCCATGGATTTTACGCGTCACCCGAAGTCTGCCAGTACTCTGTGAGGTCTTCCTTCGTTCATGTGGTGGACCAGAGAGGGAATCGACGGGATATTGAGCAACAAGTGCTCCAGGACAGGTACTGTGCAAGAAGAAGTGAAGTCTGTGCAGTGACCTATGCGACGTCTGAGGCAGTTCACCCTTTTGTGACGGCGTAGTGGCTGGACTGAGCCACCGGGAAGCAGTGGAAGAAGGAAACTATTTGGGAATCCGAACGACTGCAGCCGAGACGTAGGCGGGCAGTCGTAGCTGGGAGGAGAAGTTGACGGCCAGGAGACCGACTCCAACCCTACAAGAAGTCGAGGAGGAGCACGGACCTGCAGGGAAAAGGCACGGAGACGACGCGCTTATGGTCGGACGTTGATTGAGTTCCTGGAGGACACGACAGTGTGTGTGTGTGGGGGCGTTCCCTACACGAGGCAGGAGCCAGGACCAGGAGCTACAACTCAACTCTCATCGGAGGATAGGTGGATGTAGGTGATTCTAGTTTCCCTCCCAATTCCCCTTTAGTCAGCTATATTATTTAGCCTGAGTATTTTGTATGTCGTGAGCAAGGCTCACCTATGTCACAGTAAGGCACCAGTGTGCAGAGTGGTACTATAAAGAGTACTCACGATATTTACGATTATTATTGGTGTATGCAGGCACCCGGAGTAATTGATGAATTTACTGTGTGGATAATGTCTTTCATGAGACTTTAATGTGATCATATAGTGAGAGAAAATATATATATAATTATGCCAGTATTTGGGAGTTAGGGTATGTGCCCAGTAACTATGTTATTATCATTATATATGTCTATGCTCGTGTATTGAATAATCATTCATGTGTGCAGTGATTAATTGTGTTATCGCCCACGGAAGGAATTACTGAGAACTCCAGTTATATATACTACATAAGTTATCATTAAATGAAGGGCAGTGTGTAATACCATGACAGTGAATTATTGTCACATTTAATATAGAAATGTTTGATTGAGCCCAAGATCAGTGTAGCGAAGTATTTACGTGCTATTGTCGCAAATATTGTGTGTTCGAACTTCTAGTGATCTTTGAGAACTTAAAGAAATTGGCGCGTCACGCCAAGCAAACAGATAAAGTAACATTCGCGCGGGGGGTAGTCGCCCAGCTGATTTTGACATTGACGAGAGGGGGAGTGTTGCCAGCTTAGTGAGTTCATATTTTATGTGGGAACGAACGACTCCCGCCTGAAACAGCTGTTTGTTTTTTTATATAATCTTGTGATGTCTTTGAATGAGTTTTAAGTAAAATACAAAATACATTGGTGTTTATATCATCCCCTCCATATTTCTTGTGGCTATATAATACCTGAAAGCAGAGAGTGATAGAAGTAAATACCTGCCTGATATCAGATCTATTGAGTGTGTCCTTGCCACTGTTACCACAATTCAACAAAACCACTGACGTGTTACTGGACACCGAAAACACCAGTTGGCGACCTTGTGGTTAGTAGTAGAGCCCTATGACGGGGCGGGCATACAACAGTTAAGTGAACAAGTTGTGTTCCCACTCCTTCTCGATCAGAGGCTGGTTGGGATTGACTGGGATACTCTCCTGGCGTACAGTGGCGCCGCGAGGATAGAGTGAAGACCCGCAGGGCTACGGTGAGTGACCTTGAGTATACTGTTGCTCACCCGAGTGAACCCCGACATTGGCGACCTTGCCAGCATCACGATCAAGATAACGGTTGCAGTTGTGGTACTTGGCAGTGGTATTAGGTATCAGGTACAGGTTATCACTCATAGCACAAGATGGAGGATGATAAAGTAACAAGGTTCATTGACACTAGAGATGAGCAGGTGCTGGAGGAGTGCACCAAGGCACAGTTACAGGCAATAGCAGACCATTTTGGGATAAAGCTGAGATCTTCCAGAGTGGGAGAGAGAAGACTGGAGATCATGGCACAGCTCAGGGCACGAGACGAAGCTTTGGGGGAGGAACGGCCACAAACACCTGCCAGTGTGGGAGAACAACTGAGCATAAGTGGGAGCAGCAGGGGATCCAGCGGCAGCAGGCACAGCGTTAAGCTGGAGATAATGAAGCTGCAGCTGGAAGCACAGCTGAAGCGTGAAGAGCGAGAAGCAGAAGCACAGCTGAAGCGTGAAGAGCGAGAAGCAGAAGCACAGCTGAAGCGTGAGGAGCGAGAGGCACAGCAGCGCAAAGAAGAGCGAGAAGCAGAAGCACAGCAGCGCAAAGAAGAGCGAGAAGCAGAAGCACAGCTGAAGCGTGAGGAGCGAGAAGCACAGCTGAAGCGTGAAGAGCGAGAGGCACAGCAGCGCAAAGACGAGCTAGAAGCTAGAATGAGACAGCAGGAGATAGAAGCTAACAAGGATGTGGAGCTGAGGCGAGCTGAGCTAGGGATAGCTCCCCCTGCTCCGCCACAGCAGGAGGACCGCCGAGTGAGGGAGCGAGATTAGCCGGTCTTTGTACCAAATGAAGCTGAAGGTTTCTTCGACCACTTCGAAAGGGTTGCTACTTTGAAGAGGTGGCCGGGGGCGGAGTGGGCGGAGCTGGTTCAGGGTAGGCTCACCGGTGAAGCTCGTGAAGCCTACAATATGCTTGACCTCCAAGAATGCACCAACTACGATGCTGTAAAGAGAGCTGTGCTCCATTCTTTCAAGCTCACGCCGGAATGTTACAGGAAGAGATTCAGGGAATGTACCCGTTCGCCAGGAAAATCTTATGCGGAGACGGCGAGGGACATGGAGAGAAGGTTCCTTAAGTGGCTGGACTCTGAAGGAGCGAGGTCGGCTGAAGAGGTCAAGGGGCTAATGGTCATGGAGAAGTTTATGTCCGTGCTCTCTCCTGAGATCAGGGTGAGAGTAAAGGAGGCGGACATAAAGGACCTGAGGGCCGCAGCCGACAGAGCGGACATGCTGGAAGAAGCCTTACGCCCACGCAGAGAGGGACAGCACCGACCGCCCGTATACTCCGGAAATGGTAGAAATTATAGGAGGACGGGTAGATGGAGGACAGGAGCGAGTTCTCCCAAGTCCCACCTCTCGAGTGGGGACAACAGAGGATCGAAGAGTGCTGTGGAGCCGGTAAAGAAGTACCAAGCTGAGAGCTCAGGAGCTGTTGCTGCGACAAAGGAGTCGACGGATGGTGCGAGGAAGACACACGGAGCGACGGCCTCTGGAGGCAGTGCCAAGGCGAGCGGTGGCGGATGGTCTCCGACGAGGAAGATCCACTGTTTCAATTGCGGAATATTCGGACACGTCGCGCGGGAATGCAGACGCCCTAAGCAGCGGGGGAACGTTGCTTTCGTGAGGGTCGAGGACCAGATGGCCGAGAGGGTGCGGGATGAACCCGTACTGAGTGGGGAGAAAAGAGTTCACCCATTCGTGTGTGAGGGAACTGTAAGGATGGGGGACGCTGACCCCATCTCGGTGAAGATATTAAGAGACACTGGGGCCGATTTTACCCTGGTGAGTGAAACCCTGTTCCCCGAGGGTTACGAGAGTACCAGTGTGGGGGTGGCAAGTGTGACCACTGTGGGAGGCCCAGTGAGGATGCCCCTACACCAGGTGACTCTGAATTCTGATTATGGCTGCCAGACCCTAGTGGTGGGGGTCTGTGCATCAATGCCCAAGATGGAGGCACAGGTCATCTTGGGAAATGACGCATGTGGAGGATATGTCCTTCCGAATCTCGTGAAAGGCGAGGAGTGCCTAGAGCACTATAAGGAGACGGGCGGAGTGTTAGACGCCTGTGGGGACGAGAAAGGAATCGCCACGGTGGCGTTCCCGGTTTGTGCTGTGATGCCGAGACAGCGCGAAGAACACGGAGGGTGTGGATCTGATGGGGCTGAGGAGACGTCCGACAGCCTGGGAATCGATCACCTCTTCATGGGACCCGGAGAACGAGCGGAGGGCGAAGGCAGCCCGAATGGTGAGTTGCAGGTGACCCTCACCAGTTCTCTAGGGGTAGACCGCACTCGTCTTAGAGAGTTGCAGCAGATGGAGTTCCCCGAATTAATTCGTGAGGCCAAAGGAGGACGTGTTGGTCCTGAGAAGGCCACTCATTTTTACATACAGGACGGCATGCTGATGAGACAGTGGAGGCCTGTGAGGATGGAGGCCGGAGAAGAGTCTCTAAGTACGAGGCACCAGGTAGTGTTGCCGGCCCAGTGCAGAGCGGCAGTGTTGGACCTATCGCACTCCGTGGACTCTGCAGGTCACCTGGGGGTGACCAAGACGCTGCGAAGGATCAGGGATCATTTCTACTGGCCAGGTATGGACGCCGATGTGAGGCGTTATTGTAAGACGTGCTTATCGTGCCAGAGGGCAGGGAAGAGCCAATCCGCGATACCGAAGGCCCCGTTGGTCCCTGTTCCGGCGTTTGGGCCTGCATTCGAGCGTCTGTTGGTCGACGGGGTGGGTCCGTTGATGCGGACGAAACGAGGGAATACATACCTGATGACGATCATGTGTGCGTCCACCAGATTTCCAGAAGCCGTCCCGATGCGACGTTTGACGTCGAAAGGAGTAGCCGGGCAACTACAACGATTTTTCTCTTGGGTGGGGATGCCCAGAGAAATTCAGACAGACTGTGGAAGTATATTCCAGTCTAAGTGGTTCCGACAGACGGTGACAGGTTGGGGAGTGACTCAGATTCGGTCGTCGCCCTACCGACCGCAGTCGCAAGGGGCGATCGAAAGGTTTCACTCCACCTTGAAGACCGTTCTGAGAGTGTTCTGCGCAGAACAGGGGGCTGAGTGGGATGAGGCAGTATACCCCGCGTTGTTTGCCATACGTAACGCGGTGGTAGAATCGTTAGGTTTCTCACCTTTCCAGCTGGTGTATGGACACGAGGTGCGAAGTCCTCTGTCCATGCTGAAAGAACAATGGACACCGGGAGTGACCGTGGGAACGGTCAATGAATATGTTCAAAAGTTCAAGGAGCGTCTCACTCTAGCAAAGGAACTAGCTGGGAAACATCTGAAGGAGGCGCAGCGTAAGATGTCGGAGTGGTACGACAAAAGAGCTACGCCGAGGGAGTTCCAGGTTGGGTCCCAGGTGATGGTATTGCTGCCGGGTAAAAGTAGGGTGACCGACTCGCGGTTCGAGGGACCATACCAGGTGCTACGGTGGTTGGGTCCTGTATCGTATGAAATCGGGAAGCCGGATAGACCCTGCAAGAAACAGGTGTGTCATGTAGACCGCCTGAAGCCTTTCTTCCCTGTGGAAGGAGGAGCCGCCGTGCAGGACGGGACGGTGACCCGAGACCCCCAGCAGAAGACGATTTTGTGCGTGCAGGTGGACCAGGAACTTCCAGAGGAGGAAGGAAAGTGGTCCAGGGCGGACGGCACCCGTCTCACCAACACTGAGAGTCTGGCGAAGATCGAGGACAAGCTACTACACCTGGAAGGGCAACAGAGCGCGGACCTGACGAACCTACTGAGGGAGAATGCCTCCCTCTTTACCGACGTGCCCCGACGACACAAGAGTGTAACGCACGAGGTAGAGGTGAGGGACGCCAGGCCCGTCAAGCAGAGCGCATATAGGGTGAGCCCGGAGAAGCGAGAGCTGATGAGGAAGGAGGTGGAGTATCTCCTTGAGAACGACCTTGCGGAGCCCAGTAAAAGTGAGTGGAGTTCCCCTTGCTTGTTGGTGAAGAAAAGCGATGGTACCTTCCGCTTTTGTACAGACTACAGGAGGGTGAACTCCATCACAGTGGCAGATTCTCACCCCATGCCAAGAGTGAGCGATTGCATCGACCAGGTGGGCAGTGCAAGGTACGTATCCAAGGTCGATCTGCTCAAGGGGTACTACCAGATCTCTTTGACTCCTGAGGCCAGGAAAATATCAGCTTTCGCAACTCCTGACGGGCTGTACCAATACAAGGTGTTACCCTTTGGAATGAAAAACAGCGGTAGCTGTTTCCAGCGCATGATGAATGAGTTGCTAAGGGGTGCCGCAGGCTGCACAGTATACATCGATGACATCGTCGTGTACGCCGACGATTGGAAGACGCACCTGGAGAGACTCAAGGAATTGTTTAGAAGGCTAGAGGAGGCTAACTTGACTGTAAATTTGGCCAAGAGCGAGTTTGGGAAGGCCCACTTAGAGTACCTTGGTTTCGTCATCGGCCAAGGTGAAGTCACCCCTGTAGATCACAAAGTGTCAGCCATTAAGGAATACCCCGTGCCCAGAACGCGTAAAGATTTGTTAAGGTATCTCGGGATGATAGGGTACTATCGTGGGTTCTGCAGGAATTTTTCCACGGTAGCGCATCCCCTGACCGAGCTACTCTCCAAGAATGTGCGATGGAGATGGGGAGAGGCCTGCCAAGAGTCTTTTGAGAAGACCAAGAAACTGTTGACGGAGGCCCCGGTCTTAATATCCCCAGATTTCTCAGCCGGATTCATCCTGTACGTAGACGCCAGCGACGTTGGGATAGGGGCCATGTTGGCTCAAGAGAGGAGTGAGATACATAGGCCAGTAGCTTTCTACTCTAAGAAGTTTGTGAAGTACCAGCGGGCCTATAGTACCGTTGAGAAAGAGGCATTGGCGCTAGTTATGGCCCTGAAGCACTTCGATGTGTACGTGGGAGGAGGGGCGAGACCTGTTCTGGTGTTCACAGATCACAACCCTCTCACCTTTTTGTACAAAATGAGGAACTCCAACCAACGTCTGACGAGGTGGGCGTTGCTACTGCAAGAGTACCGGCTGGACATCAAGCACATCAGGGGGAAGGACAACGTGGTTGCAGATGCCCTGTCCCGTATACACTAACCAGACATGACTCTTATTTTAAGGGGAGGGGTATGTGACGGTGTTCCCCCCCCCCCTTATATTTCTCCCACGCCTGCAGTAAGAGTCATGTCCACTTTACCCGAGCGTTCTCTACGTCGCAGGCATCAGTTTGGTATATGTGGGGGAATGTAGTGTTCTCGGAGTGCCGAGAAATTTATAAAAGAAGAGTATTTTGGGCTGTGGTTTAGGCCCTTTAGGAAGCCAATATGGCGCTGGCTCTTCTGTTTTCCCGCTAAAACTGTGTGACGTCAGTGACACCGGATTGGTTACCGACAGCAATGTGGCACAGGGAGCCAATGAAAACCTCCCGTGGCGAATGTGACGTCACGAAGGAAGGGGGGTCCGGTCAGAGCGCCACGGCGGCGCCATCAGTCTGACACGACACGTCAAGGAGGTTGGACGTGCGAAGATTGGTCCTGTCAGTTTGACAGTTGTTTCCCGCTCCCGTGGATTTTACGCGTCACCCGAAGTCTGCCAGTACTCTGTGAGGTCTTCCTTCGTTCATGTGCTGGACCAGAGAGGGAATCGACGGGATATTGAGCAACAAGTGCTCCAGGACAGGTACTGTGCAAGAAGAAGTGAAGTCTGTGCAGTGACGTATGCGACGTCTGAGGCAGTTCACCCTTTTGTGACGGCGTAGTGGCTGGACTGAGCCACCGGGAAGCAGTGGAAGAAGGAAACTATTTGGGAATCCGAACGACTGCAGCCGAGACGTAGGCGGGCAGCCGTAGCTGGGAGGAGAAGTTGACGGCCGGGAGACCGACTCCAACCCTACAAGAAGTCGAGGAGGAGCACGGACCTGCAGGGAAAAGGCACGGAGACGACGCGCTTATGGTGGGACGTTGATTGAGTTCCTGGAGGACACGACAGTGTGTGTGTGGGGGCGTTCCCTACACGAGGCAGGAGCCAGGACCAGGAGCTACAACTCAACTCTCATCGGAGGATAGGTGGAAGTAGGTGATTCTAGTTTCCCTCCCAATTCCCCTTTAGTCAGCTATATTATTTAGCCTGAGTATTTTGTATGTCGTGAGCAAGGCTCACCTATGTCACAGTAAGGCACCAGTGTGCAGAGTGGTACTATAAAGAGTACTCACGATATATATGATTATTATTGGTGTGTACAGGCACCCAGAGTAATTGATGAATTTACTGTGTTGAGAATGTCTTTCATGAGACTTTAATGTGATCATATAGTGAGAGAATTAATATATATAGTTATGCCAGTATTTGGGAGTTAGGCTATGTGCCCAGTAACTATGTTATTATCATTATATATGTCTATGCTCGTGTATTGAATAATCATTCATGTGTGCAGTGATTAATTGTGTTATCGCCCACGGAAGGAATTACTGAGAACTAGTGATTAATTGTGTTATCGCCCCCGAAAGGAATTACTGAGAACTCCAGTGATAAATACTTCATAAGTTATCATTAGCTGAAGGGCAGTGTGTAATACTATGACAGTGAATTATTGTCACATTTAATATAGAAATGTTTGATTGAGCCCAAGATCAGTGTAGCGAAGTATTTACGTGCTATTGTCGCAAATATTGTGTGTTCGAACTTCTAGTGATCTTTGAGAACTTAAAGAAATTGGCGCGTCACGCCAAGCAAACAGATAAAGTAACATTCGCGCGGGGGGTAGTCGCCCAGCTGATTTTGACATTGACGAGAGGGGGAGTGTTGCCAGCTTAGTGAGTTCATATTTTATGTGGGAACGAACGACTCCCGCCTGAAACAGCTGTTTGCTTTTTGATATAATCTTGTGATGTCTTTGAATGAGTTTTAAGTAAAATACAAAATACATTGGTGTTTATATCATCCCCTCCATATTTCTTGTGGCTATATAATACCTGAAAGCAGAGAGTGATAGAAGTAAATACCTGCCTGATATCAGATCTATTGAGTGTGTCCTTGCCACTGTTACCACAATTCAACAAAACCACTGACGTGTTACTGGACACCGAAAACACCAGTTGGCGACCTTGTGGTTAGTAGTAGAGCCCTATGACGGGGCGGGCATACAACAGTTAAGTGAACAAGTTGTGTTCCCACTCCTTCTCGATCAGAGGCCGGTTGGGATTGACTGGGATACTCTCCTGGCGTACAGTGGCGCCGCGAGGATAGAGTGAAGACCCGCAGGGCTACGGTGAGTGACCTTGAGTATACTGTTGCTCACCCGAGTAAACCCCGACAATATATATATATATATATATATATATATATATATATATATATATATATATATATATATATATATATATATATATATATATATATACATATATCATAAGCTGCATAACAGTGTTTTCTTGTTGCATCATCACAAAGCTTATATTGCTCAGTTTATATAACTTTCCTTCGCAGTTATTTCCATGATGTCGTTCATACTCAGGTTACTCTCTATATTTCAGCTTATTCCCCCGTGGTGAAGCTTCCTCTGTGGACGAGCTTCACGGTGTCCAGTGATGCTGCCCCCTGGAGGAGTGACGTGAGGCTGGGGCCACAACACACCCCTGGTGCTGCTGCCCCCTGGAGGAGTGACGTGAGGCTGGGGCCACAACACACCCCTGGTGCTGCTGCCCCCTGGAGGAGTGACGTGAGGCTGGGGCCACAACACACCCCTGGTGCTGCTGCCCCCTGGAGGAGTGACGTGAGGCTGGGGTCACAACACACCCCTGGTGCTGCTGCCCCCTGGAGGAGTGACGTGAGGCTGGGGCCACAACACACCCCTGGTGCTGCTGCCCCCTGGAGGAGTGACGTGAGGCTGGGGCCACAACACACCCCCTCCTGCCCCAGCTATAACACTGTCCTCGCCTCCAATGTCTCGGCTCACCCGCTCTTCCCTCCTGGTATGTTGCTCTATTGAACTTGTTTATTATGAATTCCCTCCGGATCCTGTGGGCGGGGGGAGGGGTGGTACACAGCCACAATGGGGGCTCACAAATTGGACCCCAAAATTCTTTAAACTAAGCAATTTATTTATCAGGTGGACTAGCTATAGTTTTGACTTGTGATCAGATAACAAAGACAGCTATATACTTACAGTCGTGTCGTTAAGGTTTCGGTACGAGGTCACGAGGAAGCAAGCAAGAAACGTATAGGGATTGCAATCTTACTCCCAGTACAACCGTTCAACAACAGACATTTAATAATGATTGTAATTTTTAATTTAGCTCTTCACCTTTTCTACGATGAATAAAAGATGTTTCGTGTAGAATCCACAAACAGAGATTTTTTCACCAGACAACTTAATTAGCAACAGTTTATAAATGACTTTTTCTACAGCGACTCGCGACACATCCAAAGCTGTCAGAACATCTAATAATATTCAAAATTGTATGACATGTTCTTTCTGTGGTGACCTGCAGGAGATAGCATGACCCGATAGCTCTGATTTCTTCACCTCCAAGAAATTCCGGAATTAGGGACACTTTTTAGAGACAAGTGCAGAGGTGCATCTCGACCATCAGCCTCCAGATGGAGCCACGTACGCAACACTTGCACTCTCAATGTTACCTTCACTCGAGGTGCTAATGAGTTCTCTCTCAGAAGAAAGAGACGAGGAAGCAGGCCTGTTTGGCACGAATACGTTAGGTAATCTCAAAATAGATCTACTTTTTGTCATAATCTAGGAAGCTGCGGGTGTCCCAGAGGTGGATGGCTGCCCCAGACCAGAGGGAACACACGGTTCAATACCCAAGCCATGAAGAAGATTAAAGAAAAGAAAAATAATAGTGTGAGATCAAAAGTTGCTGATAATCTTTCAAGAAAAAAGTTTTATGAATTTTGGGATGAAATTAGTATAACAAAAGTTCATTCACAAGGGTAAGGAGCGTCATGGACGGTTCCTCTGGGCCCCATATTATATGTAATGCATTCAAAGAGAAATGTTCAACGTTGTTTATCAGAGCTATACACCTGACGGATGAAATTGAAACTAATTTAACTTCAGCTGTATGTGACACCTGATTATACCCCTGCCTCTAATGCAACCCGTTCTCACAAATTTAATAAGTCAATATTGACTTATTAAATATGTGCATAGGTGACATACTTAACATAATAGTTTCCCTTGAAAAGCTTCATAGAAAACACCGACCTTACCTAACCTACTTAGTATGTTAAGATAAGCATCTTATTGCTTCGTAATTACAATTATTACCTAACCTATAATAGGTATAGGTTAAGTAATAATTGTAATTATGAAGCAATAAGATGCTTATCTTAAGATACTAACAAGATTAGGTAAGGTCGGTGTTTTCTATGAATCTTTTTAAGGGTATCTATTATGTTTAGTATATCACCTATGCACGTAGTTAATAAGTCAATATTGACTTTACGAATTTGCGAGAACGGGTTGCTCTAATGTTAAATACCTGCAAGTGTAACCCCTTTAATGACTGAGAAAGTAGAAAGAAAGCTAAAAAAATGGGTGTTTAATATAGCCCCTTTAACATATAATCTGGCAACCTTAAACATGGAACACTGAAGCTATACGTTTATCTGACTATGTGTCCGTAAGACACATGATACATCGTCATCTGTAACACACGTGTTACAGATGATCTCTGCACGTGTTCCCATCACAGATCTGCCGAGCTTCTTCCTCTGATAACTTCAGAACTATTGTCATAAACACACTAGTAAACAGATGTTGTTGTTGTTAAAGATTCGCTACCTGGAACAAAAAGTTCCAAGTAGCACGGGCTATGGTGAGCCCGTAGATAGTTATATAGTAAACAGAGTATTTGACTGTAAACGCATTGGTTTTCAAGTTGTCTGGCTAGACACTTCTGACATTCACTTATCATACACAAACTGGTTACTTAACAACACTTTTGAGCTTCGTAATGACGGAAACTGCTCACTATCAACTGCTCACAAGGTAGATCCCTTCTCTCTCTCTCTCTCTCTCTCCATTTGGATGCTTCCAAAGCTTTAGACAAAGTTGAACTTATAAACTTTTAGAGAAATACTTAACAAAATAGTATATCCTGCCATATATATTTCTTATTAGATATACAAATTAACTGTGAAATGAAGCAATGTCTCTTAAAATGTAGCCATAAAAATGGAGTCAAACAAATGTTCTTCCTACTTCAATTTTGTTCGCAATGAATCTCTATCCACAGTTAAATGAGTTAAAGAGCCCGTAGAGTTGGCAGTCGCATAGCAAGGGGAGCCGGTCGGCCGAGCGGACAACACGCTGGACTTGTGATCCTGTGGTCCTGGGTTCGATCCCAGGCGCCGGCGAGAAACAATGGGCAGAGTTTCTTTCACCCTATGCCCCTGTTACCTAGCAGTAAAATAGGTACCTGGGTGTTAGTCAGCTGTCACGGGTTGCTTCCTGGGGGTGGAGGCCTGGTCGAGGACCGGGCCGCGGGGACACTAAAAAAAAAAAAAGCCCCGAAATCATCTCCAGATAACCTTCAGATAGGCAGTCCCAAGGCCAGTGTTCTCTGCTATGCCGAGGATCTAGTTCCACTCACACCCACCAAAGAAATTATGGAAAATTTCCTAGAAATATGCGAGGTATATTGCAGAATCTAACCAAAGTTTAACCTTTTTTTGCACCTTTTTTTGCAGGCGTTTAACTTGCAGGATTCGTTTTATCTAAATCTCAATCTAAAATTGCTATTCTGCGGAAGATTCCAGTGAAGTATTCTGAGAAGCATCTGGGATATATTATATCCTCAAGGGCCCACGTGTCAATTTTTCGTATGCAATTAGATACCTGAATGTCATAACATATGTCATCATTAGCGAACTTGGTTATCTTGATACCTGGTCGAAAGTCATTTTCAGTCAATATTCAAGTTTGTATGGATATGAACTATAGGACCAACGAAACTGACCTCTGTAAGCTTAGTTGTGAATGGTCTGGATATATCTTGGGTGTCCATGGGGCCTCGTAGCCTGGTGGATAGCGTGCAGGACTCGTAATTCTGTGGCGCGGGTTCGATTCCCGCACGAGGCAGAAACAAATGGGCAAAGTTTCTTTCACCCTAAATGCCCCAGTTACCTAGCAGTAAATAGGTACCTGGGAGTTAGTCAGCTGTCACGGGCTGCTTCCTGGGGGTGGAGGCCTGATCGAGGACTGGGCCGCGGGGACACTAGAAAAAGCCCCGAAATCATCTCAAGATAACCTCAAGATAACCGTCCATGCCCACACTCACTACAATCTGCGTGGACTCATGTACACACACACACTTGAGGAAATAATTATAACACGAATATCTTTTTGTCTGAAAAGAATCACCCTTCCAGTGAACTCAATCAACTCTTTTTTCAGACATTAACTTATCACTGGCCACTCCTACTTTTCCAGAAATATGAGCCAAATTGTCAGGAAACACTAGTTAAGCATCGGTCTATATATATAATAGTGTAGCAGGTCTACTGAACAGGACAGCACAATCCTCAGCACAGACAGCAGGGAGACTCCCAGCTGGATATTAGGAATTATGAAGGAACTACAGTCCCACACAGATGGATTACTGATGGGCATTCTAGTCCAAATGAAGGCAGATCGATGTTATATGAGCAATGTGTTTGTGATGATTTTGAGTCATGATTGACCCAGTGTGTGTTGATGTCTCCGTGGTGTAGTGGTAAGACACTCGCCTGGCGTTCCGCGAGCGCTATGTCATGGGTTCGTATCCTGGCCGGGGAGGATTTACTGGGCGCAATTCCTTAACTGTAGCCTCTGTTTAACGCAACAGTAAAATGTGTACTTGGATGAAAAAACGATTCTTCGCGGCGGGGGATCGTATTCCAGGGACCATAGGATTAAGGACTTGCCCGAAACGCTACGCGTACTAGTGGCTCTACAAGAATGTAACAACTCTTGTATATATCTCAAAAAAAAAAAAATGTAGAGTTGTGAAGGCGTGCAGGTATCTACAACGTCAAGCAATGATTAGTGGACATTACTTTTACTGCTAAATGTCTCATTGTCCTAATTTTGTGATATAATCTGTGCCAATGTCAGTCTCAGCGCTCTAATGTTAAACCTGGCTTTATTTTAACCTCATGTTAAACCTGGCTTTATTTTAACCTAATGTTAAACCTGGCTTTATTTTAACCTAATGTTAAACCTGGCTTTATTTTAACCTAATGTTAAACCTCGCTTTATTTTAACAATATATCCTCTTGTAAAATGTTACTTACATTTCAATCACTTGATGTCTAAGATGTAAGTTTAGGCTGTTATTCCCGTGTTTAGTCCAGCCAGTAGTGACCGGTGTTACAGGTACAGTCCAGCCAGTAGTGACCGGTGTTACAGGTACAGTCCAGCCAGTAGTGACCAGTGTTACAGGTACAGTCCAGCCAGTAGTGACCGGTGTTACAGGTACAGTCCAGCCAGTAGTGACCGGTGTTACAGGTACAGTCCAGCCAGTAGTGACCAGTGTTACAGGTACAGTCCAGCCAGTAGTGACCGGTGTTACAGGTACAGTCCAGCCAGTAGTGACCGGTGTTACAGGTACAGTCCAGCCAGTAGTGACCAGTGTTACAGGTACAGTCCAGCCAGTAGTGACCGGTGTTACAGGTACAGTCCAGCCAGTAGTGACCGGTGTTACAGGTACAGTCCAGCCAGTAGTGACCGGTGTTACAGGTACAGTCCAGCCAGTAGTGACCGGTGTTACAGGTACAGTCCAGCCAGTAGTGACCAGTGTTACAGGTACAGTCCAGCCAGTAGTGACCAGTGTTACAGGTACAGTCCAGCCAGTAGTGACCAGTGTCAGGTGTTACAGGTACAGTCCAGCCAGTAGTGACCAGTGTTACAGGTACAGTCCAGCCAGTAGTGACCGGTGTTACAGGTACAGTCCAGCCAGTAGTGACCAGTGTTACAGGTACAGTCCAGCCAGTAGTGACCAGTGTCAGGTGTTACAGGTACAGTCCAGCCAGTAGTGACCGGTGTTACAGGTACAGTCCAGCCAGTAGTGACCGGTGTTACAGGTACAGTCCAGCCAGTAGTGACCGGTGTTACAGGTACAGTCCAGCCAGTAGTGACCAGTGTTACAGGTACAGTCCAGCCAGTAGTGACCGGTGTTACAGGTACAGTCCAGCCAGTAGTGACCAGTGTTACAGGTACAGTCCAGCCAGTAGTGACCAGTGTTACAGGTACAGTCCAGCCAGTAGTGACCAGTGTCAGGTGTTACAGGTACAGTCCAGCCAGTAGTGACCAGTGTTACAGGTACAGTCCAGCCAGTAGTGACCGGTGTTACAGGTACAGTCCAGCCAGTAGTGACCAGTGTTACAGGTACAGTCCAGCCAGTAGTGACCAGTGTCAGGTGTTACAGGTACAGTCCAGCCAGTAGTGACCGGTGTTACAGGTACAGTCCAGCCAGTAGTGACCGGTGTTACAGGTACAGTCCAGCCAGTAGTGACCAGTGTCAGGTGTTACAGGTACAGTCCAGCCAGTAGTGACCGGTGTCAGGTGTTACAGGTACAGTCCAGCCAGTAGTGACCGGTGTTACAGGTACAGTCCAGCCAGTAGTGACCGGTGTTACAGGTACAGTCCAGCCAGTAGTGACCAGTGTTACAGGAACAGTCCAGCCAGTAGTGACCAGTGTCAGGTGTTACAGGTACAGTCCAGCCAGTAGTGACCAGTGTTACAGGTACAGTCCAGCCAGTAGTGACCGGTGTTACAGGTACAGTCCAGCCAGTAGTGACCGGTGTTACAGGTACAGTCCAGCCAGTAGTGACCAGTGTCAGGTGTTACAGGTACAGTCCAGCCAGTAGTGACCAGTGTCAGGTGTTACAGGTACAGTCCAGCCAGTAGTGACCAGTGTCAGGTGTTACAGGTACAGTCCAGCCAGTAGTGACCAGTGTCAGGTGTTACAGTTACAGTCCAGCCAGTAGTGACCAGTGTTACAGGTACAGTCCAGCCAGTAGTGACCGGTGTTACAGGTACAGTCCAGCCAGTAGTGACCGGTGTTACAGGTACAGTCCAGCCAGTAGTGACCAGTGTCAGGTGTTACAGGTACAGTCCAGCCAGTAGTGACCAGTGTTACAGGTACAGTCCAGCCAGTAGTGACCAGTGTTACAGGTACAGTCCAGCCAGTAGTGACCGGTGTTACAGGTACAGTCCAGCCAGTAGTGACCAGTGTTACAGGTACAGTCCAGCCAGTAGTGACCAGTGTCAGGTGTTACAGGTACAGTCCAGCCAGTAGTGACCGGTGTTACAGGTACAGTCCAGCCAGTAGTGACCGGTGTTACAGGTACAGTCCAGCCAGTAGTGACCGGTGTTACAGGTACAGTCCAGCCAGTAGTGACCGGTGTTACAGGTACAGTCCAGCCAGTAGTGACCGGTGTTACAGGTACAGTCCAGCCAGTAGTGACCGGTGTTACAGGTACAGTCCAGCCAGTAGTGACCAGTGTTACAGGTACAGTCCAGCCAGTAGTGACCAGTGTTACAGGTACAGTCCAGCCAGTAGTGACCAGTGTCAGGTGTTACAGGTACAGTCCAGCCAGTAGTGACCAGTGTTACAGGTACAGTCCAGCCAGTAGTGACCGGTGTTACAGGTACAGTCCAGCCAGTAGTGACCAGTGTTACAGGTACAGTCCAGCCAGTAGTGACCAGTGTCAGGTGTTACAGGTACAGTCCAGCCAGTAGTGACCGGTGTTACAGGTACAGTCCAGCCAGTAGTGACCGGTGTTACAGGTACAGTCCAGCCAGTAGTGACCAGTGTTACAGGTACAGTCCAGCCAGTAGTGACCGGTGTTACAGGTACAGTCCAGCCAGTAGTGACCAGTGTTACAGGTACAGTCCAGCCAGTAGTGACCAGTGTTACAGGTACAGTCCAGCCAGTAGTGACCAGTGTCAGGTGTTACAGGTACAGTCCAGCCAGTAGTGACCAGTGTTACAGGTACAGTCCAGCCAGTAGTGACCGGTGTTACAGGTACAGTCCAGCCAGTAGTGACCAGTGTTACAGGTACAGTCCAGCCAGTAGTGACCAGTGTCAGGTGTTACAGGTACAGTCCAGCCAGTAGTGACCGGTGTTACAGGTACAGTCCAGCCAGTAGTGACCGGTGTTACAGGTACAGTCCAGCCAGTAGTGACCAGTGTCAGGTGTTACAGGTACAGTCCAGCCAGTAGTGACCGGTGTCAGGTGTTACAGGTACAGTCCAGCCAGTAGTGACCGGTGTTACAGGTACAGTCCAGCCAGTAGTGACCGGTGTTACAGGTACAGTCCAGCCAGTAGTGACCAGTGTTACAGGTACAGTCCAGCCAGTAGTGACCAGTGTCAGGTGTTACAGGTACAGTCCAGCCAGTAGTGACCAGTGTTACAGGTACAGTCCAGCCAGTAGTGACCAGTAGTGACAGGTGTTACAGGTACAGTCCAGCCAGTAGTGACCAGGTGTCAGGTGTTACAGGTACAGTCCAGCCAGTAGTGACCAGTGTCAGGTGTTACAGGTACAGTCCAGCCAGTAGTGACCAGTGTCAGGTGTTACAGGTACAGTCCAGCCAGTAGTGACCAGTGTCAGGTGTTACAGGTACAGTCCAGCCAGTAGTGACCAGTGTCAGGTGTTACAGGTACAGTCCAGCCAGTAGTGACCGGTGTTACAGGTACAGTCCAGCCAGTAGTGACCGGTGTTACAGGTACAGTCCAGCCAGTAGTGACCAGTGTCAGGTGTTACAGGTACAGTCCAGCCAGTAGTGACCAGTGTCAGGTGTTACAGGTACAGTCCAGCCAGTAGTGACCAGTGTTACAGGTACAGTCCAGCCAGTAGTGACCAGTGTTACAGGTACAGTCCAGCCAGTAGTGACCAGTGTTACAGGTACAGTCCAGCCAGTAGTGACCAGTGTCAGGTGTTACAGGTACAGTCCAGCCAGTAGTGACCAGTGTCAGGTGTTACAGGTACAGTCCAGCCAGTAGTGACCGGTGTTACAGGTACAGTCCAGCCAGTAGTGACCGGTGTTACAGGTACAGTCCAGCCAGTAGTGACCGGTGTTACAGGTACAGTCCAGCCAGTAGTGACCGGTGTTACAGGTACAGTCCAGCCAGTAGTGACCAGTGTTACAGGTACAGTCCAGCCAGTAGTGACCAGTGTTACAGGTACAGTCCAGCCAGTAGTGACCAGTGTCAGGTGTTACAGGTACAGTCCAGCCAGTAGTGACCAGTGTTACAGGTACAGTCCAGCCAGTAGTGACCGGTGTTACAGGTACAGTCCAGCCAGTAGTGACCAGTGTTACAGGTACAGTCCAGCCAGTAGTGACCAGTGTCAGGTGTTACAGGTACAGTCCAGCCAGTAGTGACCAGTGTTACAGGTACATTCCAGCCAGTAGTGACCGGTGTTACAGGTACAGTCCAGCCAGTAGTGACCAGTGTTACAGGTACAGTCCAGTCAGTAGTGACCAGTGTCAGGTGTTACAGGTACAGTCCAGCCAGTAGTGACCGGTGTTACAGGTACAGTCCAGCCAGTAGTGACCGGTGTTACAGGTACAGTCCAGCCAGTAGTGACCAGTGTTACAGGTACAGTCCAGCCAGTAGTGACCGGTGTTACAGGTACAGTCCAGCCAGTAGTGACCAGTGTTACAGGTACAGTCCAGCCAGTAGTGACCAGTGTTACAGGTACAGTCCAGCCAGTAGTGACCAGTGTCAGGTGTTACAGGTACAGTCCAGCCAGTAGTGACCAGTGTTACAGGTACAGTCCAGCCAGTAGTGACCGGTGTTACAGGTACAGTCCAGCCAGTAGTGACCAGTGTTACAGGTACAGTCCAGCCAGTAGTGACCAGTGTCAGGTGTTACAGGTACAGTCCAGCCAGTAGTGACCGGTGTTACAGGTACAGTCCAGCCAGTAGTGACCGGTGTTACAGGTACAGTCCAGCCAGTAGTGACCAGTGTCAGGTGTTACAGGTACAGTCCAGCCAGTAGTGACCGGTGTCAGGTGTTACAGGTACAGTCCAGCCAGTAGTGACCGGTGTTACAGGTACAGTCCAGCCAGTAGTGACCGGTGTTACAGGTACAGTCCAGCCAGTAGTGACCAGTGTTACAGGAACAGTCCAGCCAGTAGTGACCAGTGTCAGGTGTTACAGGTACAGTCCAGCCAGTAGTGACCAGTGTTACAGGTACAGTCCAGCCAGTAGTGACCGGTGTTACAGGTACAGTCCAGCCAGTAGTGACCGGTGTTACAGGTACAGTCCAGCCAGTAGTGACCAGTGTCAGGTGTTACAGGTACAGTCCAGCCAGTAGTGACCAGTGTCAGGTGTTACAGGTACAGTCCAGCCAGTAGTGACCAGTGTCAGGTGTTACAGGTACAGTCCAGCCAGTAGTGACCAGTGTCAGGTGTTACAGTTACAGTCCAGCCAGTAGTGACCAGTGTTACAGGTACAGTCCAGCCAGTAGTGACCGGTGTTACAGGTACAGTCCAGCCAGTAGTGACCGGTGTTACAGGTACAGTCCAGCCAGTAGTGACCAGTGTCAGGTGTTACAGGTACAGTCCAGCCAGTAGTGACCAGTGTCAGGTGTTACAGGTACAGTCCAGCCAGTAGTGACCAGTGTTACAGGTACAGTCCAGCCAGTAGTGACCGGTGTTACAGGTACAGTCCAGCCAGTAGTGACCGGTGTTACAGGTACAGTCCAGCTAGTAGTGACCGGTGTTACAGGTACAGTCCAGCCAGTAGTGACCGGTGTTACAGGTACAGTCCAGCCAGTAGTGACCGGTGTTACAGGTACAGTCCAGCCAGTAGTGACCAGTGTTACAGGTACAGTCCAGCCAGTAGTGACCGGTGTCAGGTGTTACAGGTACAGTCCAGCCAGTAGTGACCGGTGTCAGGTGTTACAGGTACAGTCCAGCCAGTAGTGACCAGTGTCAGGTGTTACAGGTACAGTCCAGCCAGTAGTGACCGGTGTCAGATGTTACAGGTACAGTCCAGCCAGTAGTGACCGGTGTCAGGTGTTACAGGTACAGTCCAGCCAGTAGTGACCGGTGTCAGGTGTTACAGGTACAGTCCAGCCAGTAGTGACCGGTGTTACAGGTACAGTCCAGCCAGTAGTGACCGGTGTCAGGTGTTACAGGTACAGTCCAGGTGCTGTGATCTGATTTTAACACATATATAATTAATTCCAATTAATTATTTTTCTTCTAAACCTTCCTAATCATAAATGTACCACCATTTATGAATACTTTAATAATACCTGTAGTATGAAAGTACTTTAATAATACCTGTAGTATGAAAGTACTTTAATAATACCTGTAGTATGAAAGTACTTTAATAATACCTGTAGTATGAAAGTACTTTAATAATACCTGTAGTATGAAAGTACTTTAATAATACCTGTAGTATGAAAGTACTTTAATAATACCTGTTGTATGAAAGTACTTTAATAATACCTGTTGTATGAAAGTACTTTAATAATACCTGTAGTATGAAAGTACTTTAATAATACCTGTAGTATGAAAGTACTTTAATAATACCTGTAGTATGAAAGTACTTTAATAATACCTGTAGTATGAAAGTACTTTAATAATACCTGTAGTATGAAAGTACTTTAATAATACCTGTAGTATGAAAGTACTTTAATAATACCTGTAGTATGAAAGTACTTTAATACTACCTGTTGTAAGAAAGTACTTTAATAATACCTGTTGTAAGAAAGTACTTTAATACTACCTGTTTAAACAGAGTTCAGCAGCAGGAGAGAGTATGGTGACTTACCTTACCTGATCAGTAATGCACTGCCCTTCACCGCCCAATTAACGAAGCGGTGGCAGCAACTGCTGGAGTTGGTGAGGGAGTGGGCACTCCTCCACGGGCCGCTCAACCTCCTCAGCGGCTCCGTCTTCGACTACGACGCAGACACTATTGCTGATGATCTGGCTACAGTCAGGTAAAATATCTTTATAATCAGTGTTTCTTACCCAAATGCAGCTTTCGTTTTGCAATTAACGAAGAGATTCTTAGCGTTCACCACACTGACGGCTTTATCATACGAATTGTAAATACCGATATATTCAAGTTATTTAAGGGCCCATGATGTTACCTCACTGTAATGAGATGGAGTGATATTACCTCACTGTAATGAGATGGTGTGATATTACCTCACTGTAATGAGATGGTGTGATATTACCTCACTGTAATGAGATGGAGTGATATTACCTCGCTGTAGTGAGATGAGTGATATTACCTCACTGTAATGAGATGAGTGATATTACCTCGCTGTAGTGAGATGGAGTGATATTGCCTCACTGTCACCTGTGCCACACCTGTGCAACAAGTGCACAGGTGTGGCATGGTCTACGTCTTGTGCATGTCTTCACCCTCCTCGCAGTAGAACATCCGGTTGTATCGAAGGCAGCGATACAACTGACCTAACTCACTCCAGCTTGGAGAGACCACATACTCCTCCAACTTCTCTCCGCCCCTTCTTCCGCCCCGGGTCATAGACATCAGGTTAAGTCTCGTCACTTGTCACATCTTAATCCCCACATCCTGTCCCCTCTCCTCTCCTTCACCATGGCGTTAATGGACTAACCATTCACAAATATCATATCATGCCATGTCATACACAGGCAGGTTGGTAAATACCATAGTGTGTATAGATTTAGATAAATAAAATTACACGAAGTAGATAGAAAGAAATAAGAGAGAGAGAGACATAGACAGAACGACAGACAGACAGATAGAGACAGAGACAGACAGGCAGAGACAGACAGACATAGAGAGAGACTGAGTCAGACAGACAGAGCTAACCATCTTCTTCATTCTACCATAATGGGTGTAGATTTAGTTAAAACAACTCAGGCAGTATAACTTCAATATTAATTAATATCCACCATCCTAATAACAAACTTGGTTTATTCGTTGCATGTTAACTAAGACTGATGGGTGTATTACACACACACACACACACACACACACACACACACACACCCCCTATGTGTGTGTGTGTGTATTACACACACACACACATAGGGGGTCTCGTAGCCTGGTGGATAGCGCGCAGGACTCGTAATTCTGTGGCGCGGGTTCGATTCCCGCACGAGGCAGAAACAAATGGGCAAAGTTTCTTTCACCCTAAGTGCCCCTGTTACCTAGCAGTAAATAGGTACCTGGGAGTTAGTCAGCTATCACGGGCTGCTTCCTGGGGTGTGTGTGTGTGTGTGGTGTGGGAAAAAAAAAAAAAAAAAAAAAAGTAGTTAGTAAACAGTTGATTGACAGTTGAGAGGCGGGCCGAAAGAGCAAAGCTCAACCCCCGCAAAAACACAACTAGTAAACACAACTAGTAAACACACACACACACACACACACACATTGTGTGGCCTCGTAGCCTGGTGGATAGCGCGCAGGACTCGTAATTCTGTGGCGTGGGTTCGATTCCCGCACGAGGCAGAAACAAATGGGCAAAGTTTCTTTCACCCTGAATGCCCCTGTTACCTAGCAGTAAATAGGTACCTGGGAGTTAGTCAGCTGTCACGGGCTGCTTCCTGGGGTGTGTGTGTGTGTGTGTGTGTGGGGTGTGAAAAAAAAATTAGTTAGTGTAGTTAGTAAACAGTTGATTGACAGTTGAGAGGCGGGCCGAAAGAGCAAAGCTCAACCCCCGCAAACACAACTAGGTGAGTACTAGGTGAATACACACACACACACACACACACACACACACACACACAGAAGACACTGCCCTTTTTGCAGTGTCCATTTTGCAACCCAGCGATCCCGAGAGTGGCGGAAGGGATGTCCCCGAAGGAACCAGAACAGCCACCAAAGTCAGATCCGATCCGACAGGTAGACCAGCACGATAAAGTTCAGACTCTCGCACAGCTGGCTGAAGTCCAGCTTTATCTCAGCCGGACCTGAGATAAAGAGGTCATCCAAAAGACTGGGCAAAAGACCCACTGTTCAAACAGGACAAGTCCAGAATAAATCGCAGATCCGCACCTTTCTGCTTCGGAACTGAAAACAGGCAGCAAACCCACCTGAGGGATGCCATAATTTCAACCACGCCCAAGTAAACCCACAAAAAAGATGATCAGACAGAGTGGAAGGGAAGTGGCCTGCCCTCCCAACCCCGGTCCCCACAGGCCGGAGGAAACTACCTGAAACGCCCACGAATCGTGGGACCAGGTGAGAGCAAACAGTGTGTGCCTCCCCCAGGAACCCCAAGCCCTGGCATGAACCTTCTGGGCAAGAACACCACAGCTCCCCCCTCCCGGAGAAGTCAGCCCCCCCCCCAACAAGTCCAACATAGGCCAACAACTAGACAAAGCTGCCTGCAGAAAATACACCACCAAAGACTCGGCAAACAGCAACTGACAAAAAAGGGGGACGTATATCCAGGAACAAGGGCCCAAGCTGATTCCAAAAGGTGGACGAACACCGCCTGTCAGCACGGAAAGCGAGAAGCAAAGAACAGACACCGCCTCCTTGTATTCTTCAGAATCCGTGCATACAGCTTCAACAAGGCAGCCGACGCCAGAGCTGCCGAATCAAGCGCACTGGACACCGGCCCAGAACCCATCTCCCCGGCATCCTACTCGAGTCAGTCAGAAGACATCTCCAGCAGGGAAACAAAGAGCAAGACCGTAGCCAAAGATCGAGCCCACGGGCTTGCAAATCCTCAACTACCAGGGACACCAAATGGGAAGGAACTTGCACGAGAAGCTGCACCTGGCCGACATCACGAGCAAGGACGGAAGTGAACAAGCACGCATTGAGGTGCTGAAACTCGTCCCCCCAGGTAAACCTGAATAACCATAGTCAACTCCCGCCATTTAAGTGTGTGGGTCTGACAGAATGAATACCAAGCCCCCAAAGAAAAGAAAGGGCAGTCTGCCTGCCAAGAAGACTCCGGCACCTCGTAACGCACCCAGTAAGGAAGAGAGGAACCAAACTCAAAAGAAAGAGGATCCATTATCGAGGTGTAATCCGGGTCTCGCAGGACGCAGGAGGAAAGCCGTAATGGCCTTCCACACCTTCCTCGGTGGGATGCAAGAAACCGAAAACATCTGGAAGGAGAGAACCAAAGAACCCAAAGGAACCCGGAACTGAACCCGGGGAGGAGTCGAACTCATTTCAACATTTTTCAAGGAGGGGGGGATAGGAAAACCCCTCCCCCTGTAACAACAAGCCTCGTGCCGAGTGTATCAACACCCAAGCAGGGTCAAATGGGGCCCAAGCTCCCCCAAGTCAACTCCTCCCCAGCCCCGGGATCCTCCACGTCTGGACCCAGGGCCGAGCCGTCCTTCAAATCCTCTGCCTCTGGAAAAAAAAGCAGAATCCACCGGGAAGGCAGGGATGAAGGGGGCCCAATGGTGTGACCTAAAAGCTCCGGCAGGAGGAACAGGCTCGAATTCCTCCGACACCGATCCGGAAGTGCCCCAAAGCCGCCCGAGTTTTACTACCAGGCAAACCCTGCCCTGACTCTGAAATCCTCAAAAGTTTGGGAGATGGAATGGAGAACAAGATGAACCACAACAGGGGAAGGACTAGGAAGTGCGGATGAAACCAAAGTCGAGACGACTAACACCCCCAAGTCCGGGTCCCTATAACCAAAGAGGGGCAGTTGTAGGGCACCCGGAAAGGCAACCAACTTCACACGTTGCAGCAATCTAAACCGTGCATGTAATGCTGAAGCTGCCTGCATCCGAATATCAATCTCAGTGGGCTGGGGTGAACTGGAGTACAAGCAAGGTTATGCCACAGCTACCAAGCAACAAACTAAAAGCTGAACCCCTGCGACGTGTGCAAGCACGGGGACCTAGTGGACCAACCTGTCCTCTTAAAAAGAACGTCGCTTTTGGCCGTTTGCCCGTATGGCCGGATTTGGACGTAATTTGAAAATGAAAAAAATATGAAAATAAATTTGGGATTTTTTTTTTCAACAACAGTAAGTTAAGGGTCCTCTGATAGGTTAGGTGGGCAGGAAATTCTCATAAAGTTTCAAAACGTTATGAAAAACGTGAATTTAACGTGTCCTCTTATAACCTCTGCGCGTACGCCGGCCGACTCAAACAGAAAACGGAACAAAACGTCACTTTTGCGAGTCGATTTCATTTCAAATTACGTCCAAATTTAGCCATATCGCGCATACGAGCCAAAAGTGACGTTATTTTTAAGAGGACGGGTTGAGTGGAGAGCCACCAAAATCGTACAATTGGTCCTACAGCCACACCAGTCAAAATAAAACAAAAACAAAAGAAAAACCCCGCAAAAGCCCAACGTCTCCAGGGGGAACAGAACCGGTCGCTATACATATATCAGACAGCTGCACAGTACCCCGTCCTCCAGCCAGTAATGAAACTATCTCCTACCCAAGGCCTCGTAGCCTGGTGGATAGCGCGCAGGACTCGTAATTCTGTGGCGCGGGTTCGATTCCCGCACGAGGCAGAAACAAATGGGCAAAGTTTCTTTCACCCTGAATGCCCCTGTTACCTAGCAGTAAATAGGTACCTGGGAATTAGTCAGCTGTCACGGGCTGCTTCCTGGGGGTGGAGGCCTGGTCGAGGACCGGGCCGCGGGGACACTAAAAGCCCCGAAATCATCTCAAGATAACCTCAAGAAGATACCCAAGAGCAGACAGGAGTAAGAACCACCCAAGCTGAACCCCAATGGCAGGCAATGACTGAGCAGCAACCGAACCTCGCGAAGGTAGTTCACGAACCGCTCAGTGGAAGATAACCTTAGGCCACAGGGGCAGTATTTACAGGGCACCTAGGGAAGGTGGCTCTAGGGGCAAGCAGCCCCTGGACTCTTGTGTTACATCTGGCTCGCACACCACCATCACAAACAACAACACCGCTATGCAGCACTGCGGAATGAATGGAGTCAGAGTCGACGACCGTCACCAAGCACAACAGCCTCTTAACTGAAGTGGAATAGCCAGCACGGAGGTCTGGAACACCGTTTTCCCCTCCAGGGGAAGGGGGGAGTTGCGCAGACGGCTGTGCGGGAGTCGTGGTGGCGTCATGCTTCATGGCTTGTTTTTGTTTGTGGGAGTTCCATTTGCTAGTTCGGCTTTCGGTCTGCAATTTTTTTAACCAGCTGTAGTTTGTTTAGGAATTCCTACCTGTCTGGGGTGCCTGACCTGCCAGATGGCAGACAGACTGCAAAATTGGGGGTGTCTGTAAGCCATTGCTCCTCACGCCTCATCTGAGGGGGGCCAGGAAGCGGCGCCGGTCCACGGTATGCCTACAACTCTGCCACGATCAAATATATCCATATACAGCCTGAGTATTTTTTTAATAAATCTACACATTATAGTAGAATGAAGAAGATGGTTAACTCTCGCTCTGTGTCTGTCTCTCTCTCTCTCTCTCTCTCTCTCTCTCTCTCTCTCTCTCTCTCTCTCTCTCTCTCTCTGTCTCTCTCTCTCTCTCTCTCTCTCTCTCTCTCTCTCTCTCTCTCTCTCTCTCTCTGTCTCTCTCTCTCTCTGTCTCTCTCTGTCTCTCTCTGTCTCTCTCTCTCTGTCTCTCTCTGTCTCTCTCTCTGTCTCTCTCTGTCTCTCTCTGTCTCTCTCTGTCTCTCTCTGTCTCTCTCTCTCTCTCTCTCTCTCTCTCTCTCTCTCTCTCTCTCTCTCTCTCTCTCTCTCTCTCTCTCTCTCTCTCTCTCTCTCTCTCTCTCTCTCTCTTTGTCTCTCTGTCTCTGTCTCTCTCTCTCTCTCTGTCTCTCTCTGTCTCTCTCTGTCTCTCTCTGTCTCTCTCTGTCTCTCTCTGTCTCTCTCTCTGTCTCTCTCTCTGTCTCTCTCTCTCTCTCTCTGTCTCTGTCTCTCTGTCTCTCTCTCTGTCTCTCTCTCTGTCTCTCTCTCTGTCTCTCTCTCTGTCTCTCTCTCTCTCTCTCTCTGTCTCTCTCTCTGTCTCTCTCTCTGTCTCTGTCTCTGTCTCTCTCTCTCTGTCTCTCTCTGTCTCTCTCTCTCTCTCTCTCTCTCTCTCTCTGTCTCTCTCTCTGTCTCTCTCTCTCTCTCTCTCTCTCTCTCTCTCTCTCTCTCTCTCTCTCTCTGTCTCTCTCTCTCTCTCTCTCTCTCTCTCTGTCTCTCTCTCTCTCTCTCTCTCTCTCTCTCTCTCTCTCTCTCTCTCTCTCTCTCTCTCTCTCCCCTCCCTCTCTCTCTCTCTTATTTCTTTTTTCAATCTACTTCGTGTAATTTTATTTATCTAAATCTATACACACTATGGTATTTACCAACCTGCCGAACTGTGTATGACATGGCATGATATGATATTTGTGAATGGTTAGTCCATTAACGCCATGGTGAAGGAGAGGAGAGGGGACAGGATGTGGGGATTAAGATGTGACAAGTGACGAGACTTAACCTGATGTCTATGACCCGGGGCGGAAGAAGGGGCGGAGAGAAGTTGGAGGAGTATGTGGTCTCTCCAAGCTGGAGTGAGTTAGGTCAGTTGTATCGCTGCCTTCGATCCAGCCGGATGTTCTACTGCGAGGAGGGCGAAGACATGTAACAATACTCACTAATCGGAGTGGTGGGGCTCACGAGGGAACGTTCAGCGGTGTTCTCGCCCCCACCCCACCCTCCTACAGGAAAAATCCTTCAAGAATTTAATTTGTTCACTGTTAATTTAATAACAATATAACTAAGATAATTAATTGATAATGGACTGTATTTTACTGGTTTATTCTGCTGGGTGTAGTCCTTTCCACAACCCTCGCTCTGGAGGAGCCGGTCGGCCGAGCGGACAGCACGCTGGACTTGTGGTCCTGTGGTCCTGGGTTCGATCCCAGGCGCCGGCGAGAAACAATGGGCAGGGTTTCTTTCACCCTATGCCCCTGATACCTAGCAGTAAAATAGGTACCTGGGTGTTAGTCAGCTGTCACGGGCTGCTTCCTGGGGGTGGAGGACTGGTCGATGACCGGGCCGCGGGGACACTAAAGCCCCGAAATCATCTCAAGATAACCCTGGGGGCATGAACGTTCATTGCCTCTACCACCAGTGGTGGATAACAATAAACTACAAAATGTTAGTTTAATTACTACATGGATTAGTGGAAAGTTTGAGCTCTTATCTCTAGCGTCGTAAAGGCCTGGTAATAGGCACAAGTTTCCTGCAGTTAATCCAGGACCCTTGTAGGGAGGAGCCCGATGGTGACTTAGGGAGCCTCGTAGTAGCACAGGTCGACTCGGTACTCTCGTCTCTCGTACTGTACCAGCCAAATAAGTCACAAGTAGTACATTGTTACCACTAAACACCGGATATTCAAAGAAGATCAGTTTGCATTAATAATTAGGCTTAACCATTTTGGTTAGCACAGCCGGCGTCATAACCGAGCAATGTTGAGGAGATTATCTTAATGGCCATATTATTTCCTGAGTTATTATCATATTATGATTATTACTATCATATTATTAAACACCACACCATATTATGATAATATGGTGTGGTGGTGGTAGTGTGTGGTGGTGGTGGTAGTTGTGGTGATGGTGGTGGTAATGTGTGGTGTTGTGGTGGTTGTGGTGGTGATGGTGGTGGTGTGGTGGTGGTGTGATGGTAGTTGTGGTGGTGGTGGTGATGGTGGTGATGGTAGTTGTGGTGGTGGTGAGTAGTAGGGAGTAAGAGCCACAGGCAACTTTTTTTTTGGCGAGAGGACCCCTGTGGACTGTAAGATCCACAGGCAACTTTTTTTTTTTTGGGGGCAAATATCATGTGTAGATCTTCGGGGTTTCAGGTGAATTTTGTCAGTCACAGATTTTAGAAGTAAAGATTTCTTATGAGAAAAATAATGTCATACGAGTTTGTTAAAGTTCTTATGAGAAAATAATTTCCGAGACATAGAAGTTTGTTAAGGGCTTATGGGACAAATTCAAGTAACGTATGTAGCTCTTTAGGGCTTCCAGGAGAACTCTACGGACATTTTACATGTTTTCAACTTACAAAATCCGTCTGTGTAAGCCATAGTTTTCATGTAAATTTAGAAATTCGTGTTTGTGAGCCAGGGTTTTCAGGGTTTCGTACATCACACCCCCCTCCCTCCCTCCCCCCTTACCTCGCAATCTCTCGCGTCACCTTTATTTACCTTACGCCCGGCCAGCCAGTCGGCTCTTATCATATCTTATTTCTCCATAATATCTCGACCGTCCCTCCTCTCTCTCTCTCTCCTTTCATTCAGTTCAGTTCAACTATTTTCCAACATCGTATGTTGCTCCTTTTCATTAAGCAAGTCAGTTTTACACAAATAAATCATGGTAGTAAGCATGTTCTAGCTCACGTTCCCCCACCTTAGTCCCCTGTCGTATAATGAATACTATCATTCCAATCCCTCTAAAATTTAAAAATAATCATATTTCAAATTGTAGTTCAATACAGTAATTTAGTTACCAAGCTCCAGCGCTTGTCCTCCGCCTTAGCTCTCTCTCGTATCTGCGTTAGTATCAGTCCAATTTCCCTGAAATTTTTACCCTCTGTATTCAGGCACCATAAATAAGATCAAAACAGTTACCAAGCTCCAGCGCTTGTCCTCCGCCTTAGCTCTCTCTCGTATCTTCGTTAGTAACAGTCCAATTTCCCTGGAATTTTTACCCTCTGTATTTCAGGCTCCGTAAATAAGATCAAAACAGTTATCGAGCTCCGCGCTTGTCCCCCCACCTTATTTCGTTTTATACATATCGTTAGTAACAGTCCAATTTCCCTGAAATTTTACCCTCTGTATTTCAGACACGTAAATAAAATCAAGTCAGTTACTGAGCTCCAGCTCTCGTCCCCGCCTTAGTTCTCTTTCGTATCTTTATAAATAAACCATCAATTCCCTGAAATTTTAAACAGTCGTACTTCAAAGTAGTAAATAAGATCAAGTCAGTTACTGAGCTCCAGCTCTCGTCCCCCACCTCTTCCACCCTCAAGTCTTTGTAAATAAACCATCAATTTCCCCGAAATTTTTACCCTCTGTATTTCAGACATAGTAAATATGAAGTAAAACAAATATAAAACTCTAGCTCTTGTCCTCTGTCCAAGTTCACTCATGTAAATTCATTACTATCAGTCCAAATCCCCCATAGATTTAAACACCCAACTACATTTTCAGACATAGTAAATAAAAACCAGTTCAGTTATCAAGTTTCAACTCTTGTGCCCCAGCTTAGTTCATTTGTACAAGTTCTTTATTTTCCAACTAAATCACCCTGAGATTTAAAATCACCTTATTTCTAACGTAGTAAAATTAATCGGGACATTAGCCAAGTTTCCATTTCCTCAGCCTTAGATCATCAGACATAAATATATTCAATCAAGTCCATCTCCAGCCTAACTCTTATTCGAGTACACACACATAACCCCAACCTGTGTATTTATCTTGCACCCCCTCCCACCTTCCTCCATCTCATCTCACCTTACCCTTTCCCTCCTTACCTTCTCATCTCCAACGTATCCAAACCTTCAATAATCATACTGTATTTGCATATTTTCTCTATATTCAGCTGCGTTCTTAACATTTGTCCATGTTTTCTGTGTTCATTCCATGTTCTACAAATGTTCACAGTCCCATTCAGTTCATATTTTCACAAGTATCTCCATTTTTTCTGTAATCTTTCTCTTAGTCTCATTACTTTCTCTACAAAATTCTAGTCATATTTTCTATGTTTTCATATTCATCACATGTTCTCTTTACAACTTTTATACTCAATATTCATGCTAACTTCCATATCTTGTGTTCTTTGTCATATTCATGTTCCTCTACAAGTTCATATTCCCAGCATGTTCACTGTATTCATCAACTTTCTTACATATGTTCTTGCCATGTTCCCATATGTTCTCTGGGTTTTTCCCCTTACATGTTATCTAACGTTCCTTAACTAAAAAATCTTTCACCAATCAACTAAAAAACATAGTCACTTTCGTCATTCTCAAACTAAACTGTATTATCCAGTCAACTAAAATAGTCAGAAATAGCCTCGTTCAACACTGTTCTTAACTAAAACAACCTTTTCTTAGCTAAAAATTGTCAAAGGAAACTTCTTTCAGCACTTTCTTAACAGCCGCTACGTTTCATCAAGTAAGAAAAAAAATTGTCAAAGGAATCTTTCCAACACTGTTCATAACTAAAACTTCTTCCCTAGTCATCAGAAAATAACCGTGGTTCTTCATGTTTCATTGTCATTCATAAACTAAAATTAT
>NC_059654.1:19663238-19741061 GCF_020424385.1 Procambarus clarkii | reverse complement strand
TCTGTCTCTCTCTGTCTCTCTCTCTCTCTGTCTGTCTCTCTCTCTGTATCTCTCTCTCTCTCTGTCTCTCTCTCTCTCTCTCTCTCTCTCTCTCTCTCTCTCTCTCTCTCTCTCTATCTCTCTCTCTCTCTCTCTTATTTCTTTTTTCAATCTACTTCGTGTAATTTTATTTATCTAAATCTATACACACTATGGTATTTACCAACCTGCCGAACTGTGTATGACATGGCATGATATGATATTTGTGAATGGTTAGTCCATTAACGCCATGGTGAAGGAGAGGAGAGGGACAGGATGTGGGGATTAAGATGTGACAAGTGACGAGACTTAACTGATGTCTATGACCCGGGGCGGAAGAAGGGGCGGAGAGAAGTTGGAGGAGTATGTGGTCTCTCCAAGCTGGAGTGAGTTAGGTCAGTTGTATCGCTGCCTTCGATCCAGCCGGATGTTCTACTGCGAGGAGGGCGAAGACATGTAACAATACTCACTAATCGGAGTGGTGGGGCTCACGAGGGAACGTTCAGCGGTGTTCTCGCCCCCACCCCACCCTCCTACAGGAAAAACCTTCAAGAATTTAATTTGTTCACTGTTAATTTAATAACAATATAACTAAGATAATTAATGATAATGGACTGTATTTTACTGGTTTATTCTGCTGGGTGTAGTCCTTTCCACAACCCTCGCTCTGGAGGAGCCGGTCGGCCGAGCGGACAGCACGCTGGACTTGTGGTCCTGTGGTCCTGGGTTCGATCCCAGGCGCCGGCGAGAAAAACAATGGGCAGGGTTTCTTTCACCCTATGCCCCTGATACCTAGCAGTAAAATAGGTACCTGGGTGTTAGTCAGCTGTCACGGGCTGCTTCCTGGGGGTGGAGGACTGGTCGATGACCGGGCCGCGGGGACACTAAAGCCCGAAATCATCTCAAGATAACCCTGGGGGCATGAACGTTCATTGCCTCTACCACCAGTGGTGGATAACAATAAACTACAAAATGTTAGTTTAATTACTACATGGATTAGTGGAAAGTTTGAGCTCTTATCTCTAGCGTCGTAAAGGCCTGGTAATAGGCACAAGTTTCCTGCAGTTAATCCAGGACCCTTGTAGGGAGGAGCCCGATGGTGACTTAGGGAGCCTCGTAGTAGCACAGGTCGACTCGGTACTCTCGTCTCTCGTACTGTACCAGCCAAATAAGTCACAAGTAGTACATTGTTACCACTAAACACCGGATATTCAAGAAGATCAGTTTGCATTAATAATTAGGCTTAACCATTTGGTTAGCACAGCCGGCGTCATAACGAGCAATGTTGAGGAGATTATCTTAATGGCCATATTATTTCCTGAGTTATTATCATATTATGATTATTACTATCATATTATTAACCACCACACCATATTATGATAATATGGTGTGGTGGTGGTAGTGTGTGGTGGTGGTGGTAGTTGTGGTGATGGTGGTGGTAATTGTGGTGTTGATGGTGGTTGTGGTGGTGGTTGTGGTGGTTGTGGTGGTGGTGTTGATGGTAGTTGTGGTGGTGGTGGTGATGGTGGTGATGGTAGTTGTGGTGGGGGTGGTAGTTGTAGTGGTGATAGTCGAGATGATAGTAATGTTTATGGAGAGAAATATAGATAGTTTAACAGGTTTTAATTATACATGTCCTTCCCACTCCGGCCACCCGGCCCTTCAGGGGGTAAGGGGGCCGCTCTTGACCATGCTATACGGGGCCGCTCTTGACCATGCTATACGGGGGCCGCTCTTGACCATGCTATACGGGGGCCGCTCTTGACCATGCTATACGGGGCCGCTCTTGACCATGCTATACGGGGCCGCTCTTGACCATGCTATACGGGGCGGCTCTTGACCATGCTATACGGGGCCGCTCTTGACCATGCTATACGGGGCCGCTCTTGACCATGCTATACAGGGCGGCTCTTGACCATGCTATACGGGGCCGCTCTTGACCATGCTATACGGGGCCGCTCTTGACCATGCTATACGGGGCCGCTCTTGACCATGCTATACGGGGCCGCTCTTGACCATGCTATACGGGGCCGCTCTTGACCATGCTATACGGGGCCGCTCTTGACCATGCTATACGGGGCCGCTCTTGACCATGCTATACGGGGCCGCTCTTGACCATGCTATACGGGGCCGCTCTTGACCATGCTATACGGGGCCGCTCTTGACCATGCTATACGGGCCGCCGACCATGCTATACGGGGCCGCTCTTGACCATGCTATACGGGGCCGCTCTTGACCATGCTATACGGGGCCGCTCTTGACTATGCTATACGGGGCCGCTCTTGACCATGCTATACGGGGCCGCTCTTGACCATGCTATACGGGGCCGCTCTTGACCATGCTATACGGGGCCGCTCTTGACCATGCTATACGGGGCCGCTCTTGACCATGCTATACGGGGCCGCTCTTGACCATGCTATACGGGGCCGCTCTTGACCATGCTATACGGGGCCGCTCTTGACCATGCTATACGGGGCCGCTCTTGACCATGCTATACGGGGCCGCTCTTGACCATGCTATACGGGGCCGCTCTTTACCATGCTATACGGGGCCGCTCTTGACCATGCTATACGGGGCCGCTCTTGGCCATGCTATACGGGGCCGCTCTTGACCATGCTATACGGGGCGCTCTTGACCATGCTATACGGGGCCGCTCTTGACCATGCTATACGGGGCCGCTCTTGACCATGCTATACGGGGCCGCTCTTGACCATGCTATACGGGGCCGCTCTTGACCATGCTATACGGGGCCGCTCTTGACCATGCTATACGGGGCCGCTCTTGACCATGCTATACGGGGCCGCTCTTGACCATGCTATACGGGGCCGCTCTTGACCATGCTATACGGGGCCGCTCTTGACCATGCTATACGGGGCCGCTCTTGACCATGCTATACGGGGCCGCTCTTGACCATGCTATACGGGGCCGCTCTTGACCATGCTATACGGGGCCGCTCTTGACCATGCTATACGCGCCGCTCTTGACCATGCTATACGGGGCCGCTCTTGACCATGCTATACGGGGCCGCTCTTGACCATGCTATACGGGGCCGCTCTTGACCATGCTATACGGGGCCGGTCTTGACCATGCTATACGGGGCCGCTCTTGACCATGCTATACGGGGCCGCTCTTGACCATGCTATACGGGGCCGCTCTTGACCATGCTATACGGGGCCGCTCTTGACCATGCTATACGGGGCCGCTCTTGACCATGCTATACGGGGCTCTTGACCATGCTATACGGGGCCGCTCTTGACCATGCTATACGGGGCGGCTCTTGACCATGCTATACGGGGCCGCTCTTGACCATGCTATACGGGGCCGCTCTTGACCATGCTATACGGGGCCGCTCTTGACCATGCTATACGGGGCCGCTCTTGACCATGCTATACGGGGCCGCTCTTGACCATGCTATACGGGGCCGCTCTTACGGGGCGGCTCTTGACCATGCTATACGGGGCGGCTCTTGACCAGGCATGCTATACGGGGCCGCTCTTGACCATGCTATACGGGCTATACGGGGCGGCTCTTGACCATGCTATACGGGGCCGCTCTTGACCATGCTATACGGGGCCGCTCTTGACCATGCTATACGGGGCCGCTCTTGACCATGCTATACGGGGCTCTTGCTCTTACGGGGCCGCTCTTGACCATGCTATACGGGGCCGACCATGCTATACGGGGCCGCTCTTGACCATGCTATACGGGGCCGCTCTTGACCATGCTATACGGGGCCGCTCTTGACCATGCTATACGGGGCCGCTCTTGACCATGCTATACGGGGCCGCTCTTGACCATGCTATACGGGGCCGCTCTTGACCATGCTATACGGGGCCGCTCTTGACCATGCTATACGGGGCCGCTCTTGACCATGCTATACGGGGCCGCTCTTGACCATGCTATACGGGGCCGCTCTTGACCATGCTATACGGGGCCGCTCTTGACCATGCTATACGGGGCCGCTCTTGACCATGCTATACGGGGCCGCTCTTGACCATGCTATACGGGGCCGCTCTTGACCATGCTATACGGGGCCGCTCTTGACCATGCTATACGGGGCCGCTCTTGACCATGCTATACGGGGCCGCTCTTGACCATGCTATACGGGGCCGCTCTTGACCATGCTATACGGGGCCGCTCTTGACCATGCTATACGGGGCCGCTCTTGACCATGCTATACGGGGCCGCTCTTGACCATGCTATACGGGGCCGCTCTTGACCATGCTATACGGGGCCGCTCTTGACCATGCTATACGGGGCCGCTCTTGACCATGCTATACGGGGCCGCTCTTGACCATGCTATACGGGGCCGCTCTTGACCATGCTATACGGGGCCGCTCTTGACCATGCTATACGGGGCCGCTCTTGACCATGCTATACGGGGCCGCTCTTGACCATGCTATACGGGGCACCATGCTATACGGGGCCGCTCTTGACCATGCTATACGGGGCCGCTCTTGACCATGCTATACGGGGCCGCTCTTGACCATGCTATACGGGGCCGCTCTTGACCATGCTATACGGGGCCGCTCTTGACCATGCTATACGGGGCCGCTCTTGACCATGCTATACGGGGCCGCTCTTGACCATGCTATACGGGGCCGCTCTTGACCATGCTATACGGGGCCGCTCTTGACCATGCTATACGGGGCCGCTCTTGCTATACGGGGCCGCTCTTGACCATGCTATACGGGGCCGCTCTTGACCATGCTATACGGGGCCGCTCTTGACCATGCTATACGGGGCCGCTCTTGACCATGCTATACGGGGCCGCTCTTGACCATGCTATACGGGGCCGCTCTTGACCATGCTATACGGGGCCGCTCTTGACCATGCTATACGGGGCCGCTCTTGACCATGCTATACGGGGCCGCTCTTGACCATGCTATACGGGGCCGCTCTTGACCATGCTATACGGGGCCGCTCTTGACCATGCTATACGGGGCCGCTCTTGACCATGCTATACGGGGCCGCTCTTGACCATGCTATACGGGGCCGCTCTTGACCATGCTATACGGGGCGCTCTTGACCATCTTGACCATGCTATACGGGGCCTTGCTCTTACGGGGCCGCTCTTGACCATGCTATACGGGGCCGCTCTTGACCATGCTATACGGGGCCGCTCTTGACCATGCTATACGGGGCCGCTCTTGACCATGCTATACGGGGCCGCTCTTGACCATGCTATACGGGGCCGCTCTTGACCATGCTATACGGGGCCGCTCTTGACCATGCTATACGGGGCCGCTCTTGACCATGCTATACGGGGCCGCTCTTGACCATGCTATACGGGGCCGCTCTTACGACCATGCTATACGGGGCCGCTCTTGACCATGCTATACGGGGCCTCTTGCCATGCTATACGGGGCCGCTCTTGACCATGCTATACGGGGCCGCTCTTGACCATGCTATACGGGGCCGCTCTGACCATGCTATACGGGGCCGCTCTTGACCATGCTATACGGGGCCGCTCTTTACCATGCTATACGGGGCCGCTCTTGACCATGCTATACGGGGCCGCTCTTGACCATGCTATACGGGGCCGCTCTTGACCATGCTATACGGGGCCGGGGCCGCTCTTGACTCTTGACCATGCTATACGGGGCCGCTCTTGACCATGCTATACGGGGCCGCTCTTGACCATGCTATACGGGGCCGCTCCATGCTATACGGGGCCGCTCTTGACCATGCTATACGGGGCCGCTCTTGACCATGCTATACGGGGCCGCTCTTGACCATGCTATACGGGGCCGCTCTTGACCATGCTATACGGGGCCGCTCTTGACCATGCTATACGGGGCCGCTCTTGACCATGCTATACGGGGCCGCTCTTGACCATGCTATACGGGGCCGCTCTTGACCATGCTATACGGGGCCGCTCTTGACCATGCTATACGGGGCCGCTCTTGACCATGCTATACGGGGCCGCTCTTGACCATGCTATACGGGGCCGCTCTTGACCATGCTATACGGGGCCGCTCTTGACCATGCTATACGGGGCCGCTCTTGACCATGCTATACGGGGCCGCTCTTGACCATGCTATACGGGGCCGCTCTTGACCATGCTATACGGGGCCGCTCTTGACCATGCTATACGGGGCCGCTCTTGACCATGCTATACGGGGCCGCTCTTGACCATGCTATACGGGGCCGCTCTTGACCATGCTATACGGGGCCGCTCTTGACCATGCTATACGGGGCCGCTCTTGACCATGCTATACGGGGCCGCTCTTGACCATGCTATACGGGGCCGCTCTTGACCATGCTATACGGGGCCGCTCTTGACCATGCTATACGGGGCCGCTCTTGACCATGCTATACGGGGCCGCTCTTGACCATGCTATACGGGGCCGCTCTTGACCATGCTATACGGGGCCGCTCTTGACCATGCTATACGGGGCCGCTCTTGACCATGCTATACGGGGCCGCTCTTGACCATGCTATACGGGGCGCGCTCTTGACCATGCTATACGGGGCCGCTCTTGACCATGCTATACGGGGCCGCTCTTGACCATGCTACCATGCTATACGGGGCCGCTCTTGACCATGCTATACGGGGCCGCTCTTGACCATGCTACCATGCTATACGGGGCCGCTCTTGACCATGCTATACGGGGCCGCTCTTGACCATGCTATACGGGGCCGCTCTTGACCATGCTATACGGGGCGGCTCTTGACCATGCTATACGGGGCGGCTCTTGACCATGCTATACGGGGCGGCTCTTGACCATGCTATACGGGGCCGCTCTTGACCATGCTATACGGGGCGGCTCTTGACCATGCTATACGGGGCCGCTCTTGACCATGCTATACGGGGCGGCTCTTGACCATGCTATACGGGGCCGCTCTTGACCATGCTATACGGGGCCGCTCTTGACCATGCTATACGGGGCCGCTCTTGACCATGCTATACGGGGCCGCTCTTGACCATGCTATACGGGGCCGCTCTTGACCATGCTATACGGGGCGGCTCTTGACCATGCTATACGGGGCCGCTCTTGACCATGCTATACGGGGCCGCTCTTGACCATGCTATACGGGGCCGCTCTTGACCATGCTATACGGGGCCGCTCTTGACCATGCTATACGGGGCCGCTCTTGACTCTTACGACCATGCTATACGGGGCCGCTCTTGACCATGCTATACGGGGCCGCTCTTGACCATGCTATACGGGGCCGCTCTTGACCATGCTATACGGGGCCGCTCTTGACCATGCTATACGGGGCCGCTCTTGACCATGCTACGGGGCCGCTCTTGACCATGCTATACGGGGCCGCTCTTGACCATGCTATACGGGGCCGCTCTTGACCATGCTATACGGGGCCGCTCTTGACCATGCTATACGGGGCCGCTCTTGACCATGCTATACGGGGCCGCTCTTGACCATGCTATACGGGGCCGCTCTTGACCATGCTATACGGGGCCGCTCTTGACCATGCTATACGGGGCCGCTCTTGACCATGCTATACGGGGCCGCTCTTGACCATGCTATACGGGGCCGCTCTTGACCATGCTATACGGGGCCGCTCTTGACCATGCTATACGGGGCCGCTCTTGACCATGCTATACGGGGCCGCTCTTGACCATGCTATACGGGGCCGCTCTTGACCATGCTATACGGGGCCGCTCTTGACCATGCTATACGGGGCCGCTCTTGACCATGCTATACGGGGCCGCTCTTGACCATGCTATACGGGGCCGCTCTTGACCATGCTATACGGGGCCGCTCTTGACCATGCTATACGGGGCCGCTCTTGACCATGCTATACGGGGCCGCTCTTGACCATGCTATACGGGGCCGCTCTTGACCATGCTATACGGGGCCGCTCTTGACCATGCTATACGGGGCCGCTCTTGACCATGCTATACGGGGCCGCTCTTGACCATGCTATACGGGGCCGCTCTTGACCATGCTATACGGGGCCGCTCTTGACCATGCTATACGGGGCCGCTCTTGACCATGCTATACGGGGCCGCTCTTGACCATGCTATACGGGGCCGCTCTTGACCATGCTATACGGGGCCGCTCTTGACCATGCTATACGGGGCCGCTCTTGACCATGCTATACGGGGCCGCTCTTGACCATGCTATACGGGGCCGCTCTTGACCATGGGGCTATACGGGGCCGCTCTTGACCATGCTATACGGGGCCGCTCTTGACCATGCTATACGGGGCCGCTCTTGACCATGCTATACGGGGCCGCTCTTGACCATGCTATACGGGGCCGCTCTTGACCATGCTATACGGGGCCGCTCTTGACCATGCTATACGGGGCCGCTCTTGACCATGCTATACGGGGCCGCTCTTGACCATGCTATACGGGGCCGCTCTTGACCATGCTATACGGGGCCGCTCTTGACCATGCTATACGGGGCCGCTCTTGACCATGCTATATACGGGGCCGCTCTTGACCATGCTATACGGGGCCGCTCTTGACCATGCTATACGGGGCCGCTCTTGACCATGCTATACGGGGCCGCTCTTGACCATGCTATACGGGGCCGCTCTTGACCATGCTATACGGGGCCGCTCTTGACCATGCTATACGGGGCCGCTCTTGCTGCTATACGGGGCCGCTCTTGACCATGCTATACGGGGCCGCTCTTGACCATGCTATACGGGGCCGCTCTTGGGGCCGCTCTTGACTATACGGGGGCCGCTCTTGACCATGCTATACGGGGCCGCTCTTGACCATGCTATACGGGGCCGCACCATGCTATACGGGGCCGCTCTTGACCATGCTATACGGGGCCGCTCTTGACCATGCTATACGGGGCCGCTCTTGACCATGCTATACGGGGCCGCTCTTGACCATGCTATACGGGGCCGCTCTTGACCATGCTATACGGGGCCGCTCTTGACCATGCTATACGGGGCCGCTCTTGACCATGCTATACGGGGCCGCTCTTGACCATGCTATACGGGGCCGCTCTTGACCATGCTATACGGGGCCGCTCTTGACCATGCTATACGGGGCCGCTCTTGACCATGCTATACGGGGCCGCTCTTGACCATGCTATACGGGGCCGCTCTTGACCATGCTATACGGGGCCGCTCTTGACCATGCTATACGGGGCCGCTCTTGACCATGCTATACGGGGCCGCTCTTGACCATGCTATACGGGGCCGCTCTTGACCATGCTATACGGGGCCGCTCTTGACCATGCTATACGGGGCCGCTCTTGACCATGCTATACGGGGCCGCTCTTGACCATGCTATACGGGGCCGCTCTTGACCATGCTATACGGGGCCGCTCTTGACCATGCTATACGGGGCCGCTCTTGACCATGCTATACGGGGCCGCTCTTGACCATGCTATACGGGGCCGCTCTTTACCATGCTATACGGGGCCGCTCTTGACCATGCTATACGGGGCCGCTCTTGACCATGCTATACGGGGCCGCTCTTGACCATGCTATACGGGGCCGCTCTTGACCATGCTATACGGGGCCGCTCTTGACCATGCTATACGGGGCTCTTTCTTGACCATGCTATACGGGGCCGCTCTTGACCATGCTATACGGGGCCGCTCTTGACCATGCTATACGGGGCCGCTCTTGACCATGCTATACGGGGCCGCTCTTGACCATGCTATACGGGGCGGCTCTTGACCATGCTATACGGGGCGGCTCTTGACCATGCTATACGGGGCCGCTCTTTACCATGCTATACGGGGCCGCTCTTGACCATGCTATACGGGGCCGCTCTTGACCATGCTATACGGGGCGGCTCTTGACCATGCTATACGGGGCGGCTCTTGACCATGCTATACGGGGCGGCTCTTGACCATGCTATACGGGGCGGCTCTTGACCATGCTATACGGGGCGGCTCTTGACCATGCTATACGGGGCGGCTCTTGACCATGCTATACGGGGCGGCTCTTCACCATGCTATACGGGGCCGCTCTTTACCATGCTATACGGGGCGGCTCTTGACCATGCTATACGGGGCGGCTCTTGACCAGGCATGCTATACGGGGCCGCTCTTGACCATGCTATACGGGGCCGCTCTTGACCATGCTATAAGGGGCCGCTCTTGACCATGCTATAGGGGCGGCTCTTGACCATGCTATACGGGGCGGCTCTTGACCATGCTATACGGGGCGGCTCTTGACCATGCTATACGGGGCCGCTCTTGACCATGCTATACGGGGCGGCTCTTGACCATGCTATACGGGGCCGCTCTTGACCATGCTATACGGGGCCGCTCTTGACCATGCTATACGGGGCCGCTCTTGACCATGCTATACGGGGCCGCTCTTGACCATGCTATACGGGGCCGCTCTTGACCATGCTATACGGGGCGGCTCTTGACCATGCTATACGGGGCGGCTCTTGACAATGCTATACGGGGCCGCTCTTTACCATGCTATACGGGGCCGCTCTTGACCATGCTATACGGGGCCGCTCTTGACCATGCTATACTGGGCCGCTCTTGACCATGCTATACGGGGCCGCTCTTGACCATGCTATACGGGGCCGCTCTTGACCATGCTATACGGGGCGGCTCTTGACCATGTTATACGGGGCCACTCTTGACCCTGCTATACGGGGCCGCTCTTGACCAGGCATGCTATACGGGGCGGCTCTTGACCAGGCATGCTATACGGGGCGGCTCTTGACCATGCTATACGGGGCCGCTCTTGACCATGCTATACGGGGCCGCTCTTGACCATGCTATACGTGGCCGCTCTTGACCATGCTATACAGGCCGCTCTTGACCATGCTATACGGGGCGGCTCTTGACCATGCTATACGGGGCCGCTCTTGACCATGCTATACGGGGCCGCTCTTGACCATGGTATACAGGCCGCTCTTGACTATAGTATATGGGGCCGCTCTTGACCATGCTATACGGGGCCGCTCTTGACCATGCTATATGGGGCTGCTCTTGACCATGCTATACGGGGCCGCTCTTGACCATGCTATACGGGGCCGCTCTTGACCATGCTATACGGGGCCGCTCTTGACCATGCTATACGGGGCCGCTCTTGACCATGCTATATGGGGCCGCTCTTGACCATGCTATACGGGGCCGCTCTTGACCATGCTATACGGGGCCGCTCTTGACCATGCTATACGAGGCCGCTCTTGACCATGCTATTCGGGGCCCGCTCTTGACCATGCTTTACGGGGCCGCTCTTGACCATGCTATACGGGGCCGCTCTTGACCATGCTATATGGGGCTACTCTTGACCATGCTATACGGGGCCGCTCTTGACCATGCTATACGGGGCCGCTCTTGACCATGCTATACGGGGCCGCTCTTGACCATGCTATACGGGGCCGCTCTTGACCATGCTATACGGGGCCGCTCTTGACTATGCTATACGGGGCCACTCTTGACCATGCTATACGGGGCCGCTCTTGACCATGCTATACGGGGGCCGCTCTTGACCATGCTATACGGGGCCGCTCATGACCATGCTATACGGGGCCGCTCTTGACCCTGCTATACGGGACCGCTCTTGACCAGGCATGCTATACGGGGCCGCTCTTGACCATGCTATACGGGGCCGCTCATGGCCATGCTATACGGGGCCCGCTCTTGACCATGCTATACGGGGCCGCTCTTGACCATGCTATACGGGGTCGCTCTTGACCAAGCTATACGGGGCCGCTCTTGGCCATGCTATACGGGGCCGCTCTTGACCATGCTATACGGGGCCGCTCTTGACCATGCTATACGGGGCCGCTCTTGACCATGCTATACGGGGCCGCTCTTGACCATGCTATACGGGGCCGCTCTTGACCATGCTATACGGGGCTGCTCTTGACCATGCTATACGGGGCCGCTCTTGACCATGCTATACGGGGCCGCTCTTGACCATGCTATACGGGGCCACTCTTGACCATGCTATACGGGGCCGCTGTTGACAATGCTATACGGGGCCGCTCTTGACCATGCTATACGGGGCCGCTCTTGACCATGCTGGACCCACCGTGATATACACCTTAATGGATGACGTGTTGTGTGCCTACAGCGAGGGCGGAGGACTGGTGGTGCCGACCCACGTGTTCCTGGTCGTGACCCGCTGCTTGGCGCCGGTGGTGCAGCTGGACCAGTGCCCCCACTCTCAGCTGGACGCTCTGGCCTTCGTCTACCCCCAGGACCTGGCCCTCACTAACTGTCTGGTCAGTCACGCCTTCACTCACTCCCTGGCAGTAATTGTCTCACCTCATCTACCTCACATAATACCATGTACATGTTTATGTTTCATAAGGTAAACACGGTGGCCCACGTGTACCTGACGGTGTATAATTTTAATTATACACTCTGATCCATGTGGGTCATCCACGCCCTCAGGTCTTGCGGGATCCCCTTTAGATCCCTAATTGATCAGCGTTCGATCCCCTCTGTGTTCATATGGAATCTGCACGTACCTACAGACCTGGCAACAAATAGACATCAACACTGTTAACTTACCTGTTAATAACATCAACACTGCTAACTTACCTGTTACTAACATCAACACTGTTAACTTACCTGTTACTAACATCAACACTGTTAACTTACCTGTTACTAACATCAACACTGTTAACTTACCTGTTACTAACATCAACACTGTTAACTTACCTGTTACTAACATCAACACTGTTAACTTACCTGTTACTAACATCAACACTGTTAACTTACCTGTTACTAACATCAACACTGTTAACTTACCTGTTACTAACATCAACACTGTTAACTTACCAGTATAGGAACAATAAACTTGCAGCTTACCGAGGCGGTTCGTCAATATAACCGTAACTTACTCTCAAGGTCTATTATGTATAAGTATACACAAAACACTTTATGTATTAATGGCTTTATTTAACATGTTTTCTGTAACAACTAATTCACTGCTGTATCATGTTCTTAAGAATATTTTTTATTATTATTATTATCTTTAATATTATTATTATTATTACTGAGAACATCAGTAGGAGTCATGGAGAGGATTCGAACCTATGCTCTTGGTGCTCCCAAGCGATCACGGTACACAACTCCATCTCTACATGGTAAAAGCAATACAACCTGGGATTCAACTGAATCCTCTAGGGCTCCTGAGGCTTCTAACTGAAGCCAAGCCAGGGTTTGACGCAATGCCCCCATGCACTCTCCCTGTGGTCCAAGAGCTTTTTTTCCAAGAGTTCACCTATACATCCCCCCCCCTGCACTCTCACTTTGGTCCAAGAGTTCACCTAAACATCCCCCCCCCTCATGCACTCTCCCTGTGGTCCAAGAGTTTTTTCCAAGAGTTCACCTAAACATCCCCCTCATGCACTCTCGCTGTGGTCCAAGAGTTCACCTAAACATCCCCCCCTCATGCACTCTCCCTGTGGTCCAAGAGTTTTTTTCCAAGAGTTCACCTAAACATCCCCCCCCCATGCACTCTCGCTGTGGTCCAGGAGTTCACCTAAACATCCCCCCCCATGCACTCTTGCTGTGGTTCAAGAGTTCACCTAAACATCCCACCCCATGCACTCTCGCTGTGGTTCAAGAGTTCACCTAAACATCCCCCCCCCGCAATGCACTCTCGCTGTGGTCCAGGAGTTCACCTAAACATCCCCCCCCCCCATGAACTCTCGCTGTGGTCCAGGAGTTCACCTAAACATCCCCCCCCCCTTGCACTCTCCCTGTGGTCCAGGAGTTCACCTAAACATCCCCCCCCATGCACTCTCGCTGTGGTCCAGGAGTTCACCTAAACATCCCCCCCCATGCACTCTTGCTGTGGTTCAAGAGTTCACCTAAACATCCCCCCCCATGCACTCTCGCTGTGGTTCAAGAGTTCACCTAAACATCCCCCCCCCGCAATGCACTCTCGCTGTGGTCCAGGAGTTCACCTAAACATCCCCCCCCCCATGCACTCTCGCTGTGGTTCAAGAGTTCACCTAAACATCCCCCCCCCCATGCACTCTCGCTGTGGTTCAAGAGTTCACCTAAACATCCCCCCCCCATGCACTCTCGCTGTGGTCCAGGAGTTCACCTAAACATCCCCCCATGCACTCTCCCTGTGGTCCAGGAGTTCACCTAAACATCCCCCCCCCATGCACTCTCCCTGTGGTCCAGGAGTTCACCTAAACATCCCCCCCCATGCACTCTCGCTGTGGTCCAGGAGTTCACTTAAACATCCCCCCCATGCACTCTCCCTGTGGTCCAGGAGTTCACCTAAACATCCCCCCCCCCCCATGCACTCTCGCTGTGGTCCAAGAGTTCACCTAAAACATTTCTCTTCAAATGGACAAAGAAATCATATTAACGTGACGTATCATTGAGAAAATCAGTAGGAGTTATGAGGAGAATTCGAATCAATGTTCTTGGTACTTGGAAGCAACCACCTTAGACCACTACACCACGATATGGTAAAAGCAATGCATTGTATGCGGGGCGTTCATAAAATCCTGGAAGGGAACCGGTTCGTGCCTCCAAGACCTCCCAAGGAATTTAGTACAGTTCCAGGTAAGTAGGCTCTAGTCATATCATGGCTTAATGGGTTAAGGCAGATGTCTGAGAATCAGCAGAACGCCGGTTCAGATCCCTCCGCCCCAACACGACCTAGCCCTGGAAACACAAACCGAAACTGTCTCTATTTTCCGCTTGTAACAACTTGTAATAAAGTTGTTACATCTCTCACCTCACGTCACGAGAGCCGACGTTGCCTTTCCTTTAATGTTGAGAAATTTACCAGTGTTATTTTGATTATTTATTTTAGTTCTTATTATTTATTTGTTTATTAAATTGATTAACTTTTAACTTACTAATAAATTATTAGTTTAAAAGAGTGGAGTGTATAGATGACATTCTGCCCCACTAATACACTCCTTCACAAGCTGGGAGCGTTAATCTCTTATGTTCTACCCTTCACAAGCTGGGAGCGTTAATCTCTTATGTTCTACCCTTCACAAGCTGGGAGCGTTAATCTCTTATGTTCTACCCTTCACAAGCTGGGAGCGTTAATCTCTTATGTTAGACCCTTCACAAGCTGGGAGGGTTAATCTCTTATGTTCTACCCTTCACAAGCTGGGAGCGTTAATCTCTTAGGTTATACCCTTCACAAGCTGGGAGCGTTAATCTCTTATGTTCTACCCTTCACAAGCTGGGAGGGTTAATCTCTTAGGTTATACCCTTCACAAGCTGGGAGCGTTAATCTCTTAGGTTATACCCTTCACAAGCTGGGAGCGTTAATCTCTTATGTTCTACCCTTCACAAGCTGGGAGCGTTAATCTCTTATGTTAGACCCTTCACAAGCTGGGAGCGTTAATCTCTTATGTTAGACCCTTCACAAGCTGGGAGGGTTAATCTCTTATGTTCTACCCTTCACAAGCTGGGAGCGTTAATCTCTTATGTTCTACCCTTCACAAGCTGGGAGCGTTAATCTCTTAGGTTATACCCTTCACAAGCTGGGAGGGTTAATCTCTTATGTTCTACCCTTCACAAGCTGGGAGCGTTAATCTCTTAGGTTATACCCTTCACAAGCTGGGAGGGTTAATCTCTTATGTTCTACCCTTCACAAGCTGGGAGCGTTAATCTCTTATGTTAGACCCTTCACAAGCTGGGAGGGTTAATCTCTTATGTTCTACCCTTCACAAGCTGGGAGCGTTAATCTCTTAGGTTCTACCCTTCACAAGCTGGGAGCGTTAATCTCTTATGTTATACCCTTCACAAGCTGGGAGCGTTAATCTCTTAGGTTATACCCTTCACAAGCTGGGAGGGTTAATCTCTTATGTTCTACCCTTCACAAGCTGGGAGCGTTAATCTCTTATGTTCTACCCTTCACAAGCTGGGAGCGTTAATCTCTTATGTTAGACCCTTCACAAGCTGGGAGCGTTAATCTCTTATGTTAGACCCTTCACAAGCTGGGAGGGTTAATCTCTTATGTTCTACCCTTCACAAGCTGGGAGCGTTAATCTCTTAGGTTATACCCTTCACAAGCTGGGAGCGTTAATCTCTTATGTTCTACCCTTCACAAGCTGGGAGCGTTAATCTCTTATGTTCTACCCTTCACAAGCTGGGAGGGTTAATCTCTTAGGTTATACCCTTCACAAGCTGGGAGCGTTAATCTCTTAGGTTATACCCTTCACAAGCTGGGAGCGTTAATCTCTTATGTTCTACCCTTCACAAGCTGGGAGCGTTAATCTCTTATGTTCTACCCTTCACAAGCTGGGAGCGTTAATCTCTTATGTTCTACCCTTCACAAGCTGGGAGCGTTAATCTCTTATGTTCTACCCTTCACAAGCTGGGAGCGTTAATCTCTTATGTTCTACCCTTCACAAGCTGGGAGCGTTAATCTCTTATGTTCTACCCTTCACAAGCTGGGAGGGTTAATCTCTTATGTTATACCCTTCACAAGCTGGGAGGGTTAATCTCTTAGGTTATACCCTTCACAAGCTGGGAGCGTTAATCTCTTAGGTTATACCCTTCACAAGCTGGGAGGGTTAATCTCTTAGGTTATACCCTTCACAAGCTGGGAGCGTTAATCTCTTAGGTTATACCCTTCACAAGCTGGGAGGGTTAATCTCTTAGGTTATACCCTTCACAAGCTGGGAGCGTTAATCTCTTAGGTTCTACCCTTCACAAGCTGGGAGCGTTAATCTCTTATGTTATACCCTTCACAAGCTGGGAGCGTTAATCTCTTAGGTTCTACCCTTCACAAGCTGGGAGCGTTAATCTCTTATGTTCTACCGAATGAAAACTAATTGACAGGAATTTCTTACTGAGGATTATCGTACAGTTTAGCTGCCGTGGTCTCCTCACGGACCATGTGTGGTAATGACGTCCTTGGTCTCCTCACGGACCATGTGTGGTAATGACGTCCTTGGTCTCCTCACGGACCATGTGTGGTAATGACGTCCTTGGTCTCCTCACGGACCATGTGTGGTAATGACGTCCTTGGTCTCCTCACGGACCATGTGTGGTAATGACGTCCTTGGTCTCCTCACGGACCATGTGTGGTAATGACGTCCTTGGTCTCCTCACGGACCATGTGTGGTAATGACGTCCTTGGTCTCCTCACGGACCATGTGTGGTAATGACGTCCTTGGTCTCCTCACGGACCATGTGTGGTAATGACGTCCTTGGTCTCCTCACGGACCATGTGTGGTAATGACGTCCTTGGTCTCCTCACGGACCATGTGTGGTAATGACGTCCTTGGACTCCTCACGGACCATGTGTGGTAATGACGTCCTTGGTCTCCTCACGGACCATGTGTGGTAATGACGTCCTTGGTCTCCTCACGGACCATGTGTGGTAATGACGTCCTTGGTCTCCTCACGGACCATGTGTGGTAATGACGTCCTTGGTCTCCTCACGGACCATGTGTGGTAATGACGTCCTTGGTCTCCTCACGGACCATGTGTGGTAATGACGTCCTTGGTCTCCTCACGGACCATGTGTGGTAATGACGTCCTTGGTCTCCTCACGGACCATGTGTGGTAATGACGTCCTTGGTCTCCTTATGGACCATGTGTGGTAATGACGTCCGTGGTCTCCTCACGGACCATGTGTGGCAATGACGTCCGTGGTCTCCTCACGGACCATGTGTGGTAATGACGTCCTTGGTCTCCTTATGGACCATGTGTGGTAATGACGTCCGTGGTCTCCTCACGGACCATGTGTGGCAATGACGTCCTTGGTCTCCTCACGGACCATGTGGTAGTTGCAGGTGCTGCTGCTGCTTGAGCAACAGTAAACGTCTCCTTCCCCTGCTCCAGGGACGCCTCCCCAGATACATTCTCATTAATAACCTGTTAAAGCAACAGTAAAGACTGTTGCTTTAGAGTTAAATTAAGAAATAATATTTTGTGTGTGAGATAATAAGGCAACATGACAACATTAATTGCTCGTTTTATAAAGAAAATTTGTCGTGTATGCCATCCCTTCAGAGCTAACTAATATAATTTAATTTATGTGTTGACTAATACAGCAACAACAGTGATTTATTACTGCTGGTTGTATTAAGGAATTTATGGGTGATGGAAGTTTTTGAGGGAGCTACTTTTCTCACCAAAACTGTACCTCAATGAGAGGTCACTCATCACAGTCTAACGCGGGATGGGTCGGTAGTCGTCACGAGGAGTGAGAGAGAGAGAGAGCAGTCTGCCCTCGTACAGTACAACCTTAGAATTGAGACGGAAGAGAAAGACCAACCCACGAGTCAGAGCAGCGACGATCTCTCTTTGAGAAGCAGAGTTCTAGTTGGCTCACCTCATGGCTGATCCATGTCATAGAAAGTTAGAGAGACGATAGACAAGAGGTCAAGAGAGGCTGACAGTGGCCAGTGTTACAGGGGGATGGGCTGGGGAAGAGGTTAGTCTGTTTGACTCACGTGGCTTACTAGAGTCACTTGGTCCCTAAGATGAGGACCATACCAATACTCACTGCCGCACGTCTCTGCTCCCACTCACCTGGGTGCCACTGATCGCCCTGGGAGCCCTTTAGTCAAACCACGGGTGAAACCGCTGCTAATGGTAGAAGGTTCACCGTTCGGAGGTCGCTACTCCACGGCGTTCTGGCAGCGTGTTACAGGCCCTCAGGTGTCGTGGAGACATCGCGTCTTCACCGTACTACTTCCCTGAGCTCAGGTTTTTCAAACTGGTTCAACCAGTGGTCACTGAGCCTGTCACTGTACACACTCGCTCCTTCAACGAGACATTTTCTCTTGGATCCAGAGACGGTGTCTTCCCTCCAGAATCTCAGTAGATGTGACCCAGTCACTGCAGCACTGCTTATCATACCAAGGTGAACTCACGGGGTCAACTTGATCTCCTAAGTCACCGCTTTCCTCCCGTTGCCGACGAGTTCTTGGCCTTCTTTTCTCACTAAACTCGGCTTCTGGTACTCCTCAGGAGTATACTGGTCCTCTGCGACAATGGTAGACTGCGATGGCTGCTCAAAATCCACTGAGCGAGGCTCCCAGATCCTCCAATCTCCGGAGCTCACGGACGCACTTCCGTCGCATCCAAAGTTTGTCAAGCTCTTTGTAGGTACCTGATACAGTGGTCAGGTACCTACAATGATACAGTGGCCACGCACCAACAGTGACACAGTGGTCCAGTATATATAGTGGTACAGTAGTCAGGTACCTACAGGGATACAGTGGTACGACATATACAGTGATACAGTGCTCATGCACCTACAGGTAAACAGTGGTCAGGCACCTACACTGATACAGTTGTCAGGAACCTACAGTGATACAGAGGTCAGTCACCTACAGTGATACAGAGGTCAGGAAAATAGAAGCTGTGAGGTCACCTGGTACTGGTTGTATCAGGAGAGCTTCGAGACCTTAAACTGTTTATTCCTGTAAATGTATTTTTGGTTGAAAGCATTTCTGTTATGATGATAATGCATTGTTTACATTATTGTTTATTTTAATAAATTATATATTGCTAAGGGAGCCGAGCGGACAGCACGCGGGACTTGTGATCCTGTGGTCCTGGGTTCGATCCCAGGCGCCGGCGAGAAACAATGGGCAGAGTTTCTTTCACCCTATGCCCCTGTTACCTAGCAGTAAAATAGGTACCTGGGTGTTAGTCAGCTGTCACGGGCTGCTTCCTGGGGGTGGAGGCCTGGTCGAGGACCGGACCGCGGGGACACTAAAAGCCCCGAAATCATCTCATGATAACCTCAAGATAGGGAGGGGGGGGGGTGTCCCTGTTTGGCCCGGGTCTCTCCCCACTTTTAGCCAATCTCCCCCATGTCTCATCTATCCTTCCCTATCCCTTTCTCTGTCCATCTCCTCCCATCACCAAAAAGCATCCTCCGTCTCTGGTGTTCCAAAGTGTTGAAGTGATTCTGTCTACAACTTTGTTATATTTTTCTACCTGTTATGTAATGATAGCTTATGTAGCCGTGTTCCTGTGTGATGTATACTGCAGCTGTGTCGTGTTTTCACGCTCACGACATATTTTCATTTTAGCAGGAGCCCAGAATACTAATACCTCTGACCTGCCCTACAGGACGCCCGGAGCTACGCGCGAGAGAACAGCGCCAAGGTGCGCGACGTGGAGATGATCGCTGGCCTGCAGGTCTTCCCGGATATGCAAGATGAAGATCGCCTGCGACTGCAACTGAGAATCCATTCTAATATCTGGGGAGATGAGAGCTGGTGGAACAGACTCCGCACTGATGGCACTAATCTCAGCAAATGATACTTCAAGTTGGGCAGACGTGATGGGCAGGAAGCTCGCTCGGAAATTATCCACTTGCATTCAATACTGAAGCTATTTCTTACGCATTCAAGAAGCTCGTACTGTTTCAACATGTTGTGATATTAAACAATATTTTACCATTATATATATATTTGTGCGTTTGTGTGCTTACTCACCTAGTTGTGCTTGCGGGGGTTCAGCGTAGGCTCATTGGTCCCGCCTCTCAACTGTCAATCAACCAACCTGTGTACAGATTCCTGAGCATATTGTGCTCTGTCATATCTATATTTGAAACTCAATATGGAGTTTACCTCCACCACATCACTGCCTAATGCATTCCTTTTGTTAACTACTCTGACACTAAAAAAGTTCTTTCTAATATCTCTGTGGCTCATTTGGGCATTCAGTTTCCACCTGCGTCCCCTAGTGCGTGTGCATTCTGGTGTTAAATAGCCTGTCTTTATCTACCCTATAAATTCCTTTGAGAATCTTGTATGTGGTGATCGTGTTCTCTCTAACTCTTCCAGCGACGTGAGGTTTTATTCCCATAGTCTCGCCTTGTGGCTCACACCCTTCAGTTCGGATACTAGTCTGGTGGCAAACCTTTGAACCTTATCCAGTTCAGTCTAATGTTTGACAAGATATGGTCTCCATGCTGAAGCTGCATACTCCAGGATTGGTCTGACATAAGTGGTATACAAGGTTCTGAATGATTCCTTACACAAGTTTCTAAATGCCGTTCTTATGTTAGCCAACCAGGCGTATACCGCTGATGTTATCTTCTTGATATGGGCTTCAGATGACAAGTCTGGCCTGATATCAACCCCCATGTCTTTCTCTCTGACTCTTGAAGAATTTCATCTCCCAAATGATACCTTGTATTTGGCCTCCTTCTCCCTCCACCTATCTTCACTACATTGCATTTGCTCTTGTTAAACTCTAACAACCATTTGTTTGACCACTCTTTCAATTTGTCTAGGTCTTCTTGAAGCTCATGCTATCCTCCTCTATCTTAATCCTTCTCAAATCCTTCTCATAATTTTGACTAGTCGGCAAACATTGAGAGGAATGAGTCTATACCCTTTGGGAGATCATTTACGTATATACAAATCAGGATACGTCCGAGTAAAGAACCCCGTGGGACTCCGCGTTTAACTTCATGCCAATCTGAGGTCTCACTCCTCACAGTAACTCTCTGCTTCCTATTGCTTAGGTACTCCCTTACCCACTGGAGCACCCTTCCAGTTACTCTTGCCTGTTTCTCCTATTTATGTGCCAGCCTTTTATGGGGTATTGTGTCAAAGGCTTTCCGACGGCCCAAGAAGATGCCGTCTGCCCAATCTTCTCTTTCGTGTTTAATCTTTGTCACCTGATCGTAGAATCCTATTACACTTATGACGCAAGATTTACCCTCCCTGAACCCATGTTGGTAGTGTGTCACGAAGTCCCATCTCTCATACACACATCTGTGTGTGTGTGTACTTAGCTATTTGTACTCACCTATTTGTGTTTGCTGGATCGAGCATTGACTCTTGGATCCCTCCTTTCTAGCCACCGGCTGTTTATAGCAATGACTCCTGTCTTATTTTCCTATCATATCTAGTTTTAAAATTATGAATAGAGTTTGCTTCCACAACCTGCTCCTAACTTCATTTAATTTTTCCACTCCTCTCACGATAAAAGAAACCTTCCTAACATCTCTGTGACTCATCTGAGTTTCCAGCTTCCACCCATGACCCCTCGTTCTGTTAGTGTACAGTGAAAAAAAATTCTGTTTCCACTCGGCCAATCTCCCAGAGTATTTTATATGCCCCTTTCATATCTCCCCTCTTCCTTCTTTATTCTAGTGTCGTCAGGTTCTGTTTCTTTAGGCGCTCTTCATACCCCATCCCTCGTAACTCTGGGACGAGCCTAGCCGCAAACTTCTGAACCTTTTCCAGTTTCCTTATGTGTTTCTTCAGGTGGGGACTCCATGATGGCATAACATTCTCTATGACTGGCCTCATATAGGCAGTGTAACGCGCCCTAAATGCCTCCTTACTTAGGTTTCTGAATGATGTTCTGAAACTTTTGCCAGTGCAGAGTACACTGCTGTTTTTATCCTATTTATATGTGCCTCAGGAGTTAGATTAGGTGTTACATCCATTCCCAGGTCTCTTTCTCGAATCTTCACAGTTGCATTGTGTACTGTCCCTTTGGTCTCCTATCACCTAATCCCATTTCCATAATTTTGGAAATGGGATAACATACCTTAACCCATTTGATTGTGTTCAAGTAGTAGCCACTTTCCTGACCGTCTCTGCAACTTGTTCAAGTCCTCTTGGAGGATTCTACAATCCTCATCTGTCACAACTTTTCTCATTAATTTTGCCTCATCCGCGAACATCGACATATAGGACTCTACTCCTGTAAACATGTCATTTACGTATATTAAAAATATAACTGGTCCCAGCACCATTCCTTGAGGTACTCCACTTGTTACTGCTCGCCAGTCTGACTTCTCGCCCCTTACCGTTACTTTCTGGCTCCTGCCTGTTAGGTAGTTCCTTACCCATGCTAGGGCCTTTCTGCTTACTCCTACTTGTCTCTCAAGTTTGAATAGCAGTCTCATGTGCAATACTGTATCAAAGGCTTTTTGTCAGTCCAGAAATATGCAGTCTGCCCATCCGTTCCTGTCCTGACTAATTCTTGTCATTTATCATAGAATTCCAGAAGGTTTGTTAGGCATGATTTCCCTTCCCTGAACCCATGTTGATGTTTGTTTACAAAACTAATGCTCTAGCTGTACAACAAGTCTTAGCCTTACCCTTTCTTAAAAATTGGTACCACATTCATCCTCTTCCAGCAACTGGGTAACTCTCCCCGTTATAAGTGACTCATTATAGATCCTTGCCAGAGGCACGCTGAGGGCCTGCACTGCCTCTTTTAGTATCCACGGTGATACATAGTCCGGTCCACCTCCTTTAGTTGAATTCAGTGTTGTCAGCTGTTTCATTACCTCCTCTGCTGTCACCTCTATATCTGATAGTCTTTCATCTAGGGTAATCTCTTCTAACAATGGGAGCTGCTCAGGCTCGGTTGTGAACACTCCATGGAAGCTGGCATTCAGTGCCTCGCAGATTTCGTTGTCACTCTCCGTATATGCTCCCTTCTGTTTACCTTGTTTTTGTCACTTGGTCGTTCACCGACATTTTCCTTCTTATTTGGCTGTGTAGTATTTTAGGTTGATTTTTCGCTCTCATCGCAATATCGTTCTTAGAATTTGTTTTCGATACCCTTCTATTGGTAATGTAATCGTTCCAAGCTTTGTTGGATCTAATCCTCCTGTCCTCTGTTCTTTGTCTTCTGTGCTTCCTCGACTCCCTCTTGCTTCTCATTTTTGCTTCCTGACAATGTCTATTAAACCATGGGATATTATAACTTTTTTTCTCTTTACTGTTAGTATAAATCTCTCTTCAGCCTCCTGGTATTTCCAGGAGGAAATCTCCTCCTTTATCTTCTGGTATACTCCCCTGGTTATTCCCCTGGTATACTCTCCTGGTTATTCCCCTGGTATACTCTCCTGGTTATTCCCCTGGTATACTCTCCTGGTTATTCCCCTGGTATACTCTCCTGGTTATTCCCCTGGTATACTCTCCTGGTTATTCCCCTGGTATAACGACTAGGGCTATCATATTTTGGACTGTTTTTCCTCTAATTTCTTCCTCCTACTGCACTTCACCCAGGTATTCCCTTATCCCGCAGTAATCCCCTTTCTTGTAGTCAACTCTCCTTTCCCAGATCTCTTGTCTCGTGGTCACAATCTTAAGTTCCATCATGTAGTCAAAGACTAGGACATAATGGTCACTGGCTAATGGAATTATTTTATATTCCAAATTCTCGATGTCTTCTACGTTCTGGGTAAAAATCATGTCTAATAGGCTCGGTGTATTCCCCCTCCACTTTCCCTTGTGTCTTCCTTCACATGCTGTATTAGGAAATTCCTGTCTATAACGTCTACTACTTTTGCTCCCAACGTTTCCTCCCCACCACGGAAATTCCTAGATTTCCGGCTGATCTCTCCATGATTGAGTTCCCCCCATGACCAGAAGTTTCGCTCTCATTTTGTGTGTTGTTGGTGGTGCCTTCTGCAGCTCATCTATGCAAGCCTTGTTGTTGTCATCATACTCATGCCCAGGCCTTCTACTGTGTGATGGGGGATTGTAGATTATCAAAATCACAATCTTATTCCCATCTGCTGTCAGAGTCTAATGAAAGCTTGTGCTTTCATTAGCACCTGGATTTTCTAGGTCTTCAAACTTTCATTTCCGCTTTATTAGGAGTGCCACTCCCCCTCCCTAGCTCTGTGTCCTATATTTTCTTATAACTTGGTACCTCACTGGAAAGATTGCATCCGAGATCATGTCATTTATTTTACTTTTCTGTGAGGGGAATGGTGCACCAGTTCACTTACAATGGTGCTCTTCTGCCTGTGGCAGCCAATACACTGCTTAAGTGCACTTGTTAAGTGCGCGGACTTAAGTTTGGTAACCAGTACCCGAAACATCTTGAGTTTGGACTCATGTGAGAGCCCCAGTCATCAGCATTCCAGATATGCCACCCAGGCCGGGGTAGCACGTCTGTGGACAGACATATATTAATAGCATCTTTTCATTGAAAGCTTGGATTAAGATAAGATTTGCTTGGAACCGCCAGCTGCATGGTGTGAGCGTGGGCCTCCCGCTAGCTCCAGCATCGTCGCCATGGGAACGGCAGGCGTCCATCTTGGGCCGCCATGTTGGAGCGGCCATCTTGAAGTCGTCCTAAGGCCATGCTACACCGTCGCTGATTGGTTGAGAGAGGTAGGCACCTGTGTGTCTTCCCTCTGATTGGTTCTTTCGAGGAGGATGCGGGAACCGGCGGCGTCCCTGCCTCAAGGAACTCATTCTGGAAGCAGCCACCACCTTGACATGACGCTAGCTGTGCTCACTCGCCCAAATTGAGTATAGGGCATCGTAGTGGCTTGACTACTTTACTGCTTCGTCTACGACATCGACTGCAGCAGAGTCCGGCCGAAGTCGACGTTCGAAAGGGAGAGAGACATTGTGTACAGTGGGTAGAGATCTGGGAGGTGGGTAATTTGCATACGAGCAACAACAAACTCGTAAATCCCGACTCCAGTGAATATAGCCGTTCTAATTCCTGTTAGTGCTCTGTAGCAGTCGATGGGAACGGGAACATTCGTGTCAGTGTTTTAAGGCAGATTTCCCATGTTTGGGTATGACGCTATACATTGTGTGCGTCATCTGTGTATGAACATGCGCTTCACCGGTGGGTCGGGGGTGCGAACCGAGCCGTGTGTTGTGATGGAGGGTTCGAAAGACGCGCTAAGTCATCTTTGTACGAACGATACCACGTGAGGTACCACGGCAGCCAGCTTCCTCCGCCTTGAGTCAGTCAACTACAGCAGGTGCCTGTTGTATGGTAGGACGATTGTGTGAGTGTATGTAGCCGGCTGTATGAGAGTAAGTACCTTGTGTGTGTGTTTCTGGTGATTATATTTCTCTAAGCCTGAATTCATGGTCAGGTGTTCCATCGCATTGTCAATAAGAGTACCTGTAGAGGTGAAGTGAAGTGTGGATGCACGAGATTATCACCCTTGTTGTCATCTTGTCAGTTCAGTGGGACTTGGTCTGGTGTAGACAGACATACGTGTGTGTGTACTCACCAATATGTACTCACCTATATGTGCTTGCAGGATCGAGCATTGACTCTTGGATCCCGCCTTTCTAGCTATCGGTTGTTTACAGCAATGACTCCTGTCCCATTTCCCTATCATACCTAGTTTTAAAAGTATGAATAGTATTTGCTTCCACAACCTGTTCCCCAAGTGCATTCCATTTTTCTACTACTCTCACGCTAAAAGAAAACTTCCTAACATCTCTGTGACTCATCTGAGTTTCCAGTTTCCACCCATGTCCCCTCGTTCTGTTATTATTACGTGTGAACATTTCATCTATTTCCACTTTGTCAATTCCCCTGAGTATTTTATATGTCCCTATCATATCTCCTCTCTCCCTTCTTTTCTCAAGTGTCGTAAGGTTCAGTTCCTTCAGCCGCTCTTCATATCCCATCCCTCGTAACTCTGGGACAAGCCTCGTCGCAAACCTCTGAACCTTCTCCAGTTTCTTTATGTGTTTCTTCAGGTGGGGGCTCCATGATGGCGCGGCATACTCTAAGACGGGTCTCACGTAGGCAGTGTAAAGCGCCCTAAAAGCTTCCTCATTTAGGTTTCTGAATGAAGTTCTAATTTTCGCCAGTGTAGAGTACGCTGCTGTCGTTATCCTATTTTATATGTGCCTCAGGAGTTAGATTAGGTGTCACATCCACTCCGAGGTCTCTTTCTCGAATCGTTATAGGTAGGCTGTTCCCCTTCATTGTGTACTGCCCCTTTGGTCTCCTGTCACCTGATCCCATTTCCATAACTTTACATTTACTGGTGTTAAACTCCAGTAGCCATTTCCCTGACCATCTCTGCAGCCTGTTTAAGTCCTCTTGGAGGATCCTACAATCCTCGTCTGTCACAACTCTTCTCATTAATTTTGCGTCATCTGCAAACATTGACATGTATGATTCCACTCCTGTAAACATATCACTTACGTAAATTAGAAAGAGGATTGGTCCCAGCACCGATCCTTGAGGTACTCCACTTGTTACTGTTCGCCAGTCCGACTTTTCGCCCCTTACCATTACCCTCTGGCTCCTTCCTGTTAGGTAGTTCTTCACCCATACTAGGGCCTTTCCGCTTACTCCTGCCTGCCTCTCAAGTTTGTATAGCAGTCTCATGTGCGGTACCGTATCAAAGGCCTTTTGGCAGTCAAGAAATATGCAGTCTGCCCAGCCTTCTCTGTCCTGCCTTATCCTTGTTACTTCATCATAGAATTCTAAAAGGTTTGTTAGGCATGATTTCCCTGTCCAGAACCCATGTTGGTGCTTGTTTACAAACCCAATGCTCTCCAGGTGCTCAATGTGTGTGTGTGTGTGTGTGTGTGTGTGTGTGTGTGTGTGTGTGTGTGTGTGTGTGTGTACGTGCGTGTGTGTGTGTGTGTGAGTGATACACACGGGAACAAGTTTACACAGAATATTTCTGCTCCACCCTGGTGGGATTCTTGAGGGAATTCATTTTGATGATTAATGATTCCTGTCCATTTCGTGAAATTCTTTTTGCAGATGTGGAAATCCAGTAGTGGTTACTAAAGTGCACAAGGTAAGTGAGTGTGTAACACCGGGGACTTCCTGGTTGTGGATTATTGTGGAGTGATATCCAGATTGTGGTAATTTTCTTGTGTTCCCAGGGTCGTGACAAATGTGATTTATATATATATATATATATATATATATATATATATATATATATATATATATATATATATATATATATATATATATATATATATATATATATACATACATACATACATACATACATACATACATACATACATACATACATACATACATATATACATACATACATATATACGTAGTGTCACGAAGCCCAGTGTTATAGTGTGTTATTTACTGAGGTGATTGCAATGTGTGGACCAATGTTCTAAGTGATAATTAGAGCACTGGGGTCATTTGCAACAGTAAGTGTTGGGCAGTGTACTAATATAGTTTGATTTAGTGCACGTTCCGTGTGTACTCACCTAGTTGTACTCACCTAGTTGTGTCTGCAGGATCGAGCATTGACTCTTGGATCCCGCCTTTCGAGCATCGGTTGTTTACAGCAATGACTCCTGTCCCATTTCCCTATCATACCTGGTTTTATAATTATGACTAGTATTTGCTTCCACAACCTGTTCCTGAAGTGCATTCCATTTTCCCACTACTCTCACGCTAAAAGAAAACTTCCTAACATCTCTGTGACTCATCTGAGTTTCAAGCTTCCATCCATGTCCCCTCGTTCTGTTACTTTTACGTGTGAACATTTCGTCTATGTCCACTCTGTCAATCCCTCTGAGTATCTTATACGTTCCTATCATGTCCCCCCTCTCCCTTCTTCTTTCTAGTGTCGTAAGGCACAGTTCCCTCAGGCGCTCTTCATACCCCATCCCTCGTAGCTCTGGGACGAGTCTCGTTGCAAACCACTGAACCTTTTCCAGTTTCATTATATGCTTCTTCAGATGGGGACTCCATGATGAGGCGGCATACTCTAAGACTGGCCTTACGTAGGCAGTGTAAAGCGCCCTAAATGCCTCCTTACTTAGGTTTCTGAATGATGTTCTAACTTTTGCCAGTGTAGAGTACGCTGCTGTCGTTATCCTATTTATATGTGCCTCAGGAGATAGATTTGGTGTTACGTCCACCCCCAGGTCTCTTTCACGCATCGTTACAGGTAGGCTGTTTCCCTTCATTGTGTACTGTCCCTTTGGTCTCCTATCTCCTAGTCCCATTTCCATAACTTTACATTTGCTCGTGTTGAATTCCAGTAGTCATTTCTCTGACCATCTCTGCAACCTATTCAGGTCCTCTTGGAGGATCCTGTGTGTTCCTCTTGGAGGATCCGCATAGGGGTTGTCATTGATGGTGAATGTTGCTAGTGTTGATCAATCACCTGGGGTGTTTTGCAGTTCAGTAAATCATTGTGGAGTCGTGTTCTAGAGGATTCATGCTCTGAGGGTTATTTACTAGGTTTCTGCAGTATTATAATTACAACCGGATTGTAACGTAAATCGCTACTATTGTTATTTTAAATCACTGTAATTTGTTAGTGTGATTTATCATTGTCGTGGGTGAACTCGGCTGAAGATGAGTACTTGGGTTTTATATTCTCCTGTTATCTGGTAGGACATCGATGTCCAGTATTCAGTGAGGTGATTGCGAGGCAATTAATATATCGTAGGGGAGTCCACCTGGCGCTGCCGTGGGGTTCAGACGTGTCGTCTGGCCGCTGGTAGTTTGGGGTGTTCGCTGTGTTCGTCACCAGGGGGTGTGGGCGTCTCTGCCCCCCCCCTGCTGTTGTTGCTGGCTGCGTGTTGACGTGGCGAGCTTGCCATGGGTGGTCCCCTTCCTCCTGTTAAGCGCGTGAACTCCGTGGGCCTGGAGTTCACTGGTCGTGCTGGATATGCGGCTATTGAAATGGTCATGTGCGACATGCTCCGTGTCCCTGTGATGGCCGTTTACGGTGTTGAGCTTGTAACTGCCCACCAGGTTGTCATCAAGTTCATGACGGAGGAGGTGTACCATGATTTTCTCCGTCGTTACGAGGGACGTTCGTTGTCACTGCCAGGTGGTGCCGGCTCTGTATCCATCTCGGACCGTAGTGGTGCACTGACGTATGTCAGTGTGCATGGGGCGCCCCTGGAGTTTCCCGAGGACGTCCTCCGGCGTTACTTTCAGCGGTTTGGAGCGGTCATCAGTGTGCGGGTCAACACGCTCTCCTCTGGGAGGTATGCAGGTAGGCGGACGAACGTTCGCACCTTGGGGATGCGCCTGCGGTCGGATATTCCATCTTCGGTCCGGCTTCTGGGGTACTACGTCCGGGTATACTATGCCCGGCAGCCTCGTACCTGTTTCCGGTGTGGCCTGTTGGGGCATCAGGCTGCTGGGTGCGATGCGGCCCCGATTGCTCAAGTCAACTTGTTCCGGGAAGAGGATTTCCCGCTGCTCCCTCTGGACGAGGACTCCGGGGGTGAGGAGGTGCGCGTCCCGTTCGTTGCTGAGGCTCCCCCTGAGTCGCCCGACGTTCCCCCGGTTGTCATCGACCCTCCTCCGGATGTTGCGGTGCCGTCGGATGCTACTCCTGCTCCTGTCGCTGTTGCGCCCGTGGACCTTCCTGTTGCTCCCTGTGAGGCATCGCCGTGTGCACACCCAACTTCAGCTGCTGCGCCTGGCCCTGCATCCTCGCCTCGGGTCCCGTCTGTGCTGGGTGCTGGGGTGGCTGTGGGGGCCCCTGATGTGTGTGGTCCAGTTTCCCCTATGGTCGAGGCTGCTGCTGTTCTGCGGCGGGCGTCAGTTCGTCCGGCTAGTGGGGCCCGTGTTTCTGAGTCAGCTTCCGGCTCTGACGATCTCAGGCCAGTGCCCAAACGTTCCCGGCGTTCGTCGTCTACCTGGGCTGATGTTGGGGAATTTAGTGACTGTGGGTCTTCGGGTGTGGATGGAGTGGTTCCGGATGCGTCGCTGGCTCCGAAGTTAGTGGTGGCGGAAGTCCATGTGTCTGCTGACGTTGGTGCCTGTGTCTCGGGTGTGCCTGATGTTTCTTCTCCACCGGGGGCCTCTCCGCGGTGGGGCGTGGTGGCCTCCGCTGCCAGGGATGGTGGGGGTGAAGGGGTTGGGCGTGGCTTGGTGGTGACCTTGTGGAAGGATGTGCGCAGTTCAGTATCCCGGCGGTCGTCCGGTGGTGTGCCCGTGGACGTTGGTGCCCCTGTGGTGGTGCCTTCTGTCCGGCTCCCTCCTCTGAGGATGTCCGTTGGGGACTTGGGGACTGTGTTACCGGAGTCTGTGATGCCGTTGGGTCACTGGGCGCGGATTGCTCTGTTACCGATCTGCGAGGAGGCGCTGGACTTTCAGGGTGGGGCAGTTCCATTGGTGTGGGAGCGTGTGCCGGTCACTCGGATCAGGAGTGATACCATTTGGGTGCCCTGTTTGAGGGTGTTTGTTGCCAATGTCCCGGATGATATGGCGTCCCCGGTGGATGGTCAGGGCCCTTGGCAGTGGTTGTGATGGGAGGCGTTCCATGTACAATTCCCTCGGGACGTGTTTCCGGGCAAGTATGTCTGATGATTTTCTACTTTTGTGCTTAATTTTGTGCTGTGTGCCCTTCTGGCTGTTTGTTTGCCTTTCGGTAGTTTGTGTCCGTGACTCTCCCCTTGTTTGTGGTGAGGCGGGTGGTTTGGTGTGTGGGTTAGTCTTCATGTATTTATGTTGTGTTATTACCGTGCCCTATGTGTTTTATTTTATGCTTACGTGTGGTGTTTGTCTTTTATTTGTATCTTTTTTTTATATTTTTTTGTTTGTTATTGGCTGGTTGTGTGGTGTGCTATTTTATTGTATTTTTTATTATGTTTCATTTTGTTCATACTGTTGTGCTTTGTTGTCGGTCCTTCAGGCCGGCGCTTCTGTTTTGTTTCATACTGCTAAAATGTTTTAACTTGTTGCTATGTTCTTGTTTTGCTTGCATTGCATGCTTGTTTGTGATTGTTTTCTGTTTTGTTCTCTATTTTGTAACCTGTGTATTCTGCATTTCCTGTACCCTTTCCAGTTTTGGTACTTGTTGTTCTGTCATTCCTTCTGGCCGGCGGTTTCTTGTTTTGTTCTGTTATGTTTCTAATTTTATGTTTTATTGTAATTTAAATCGCATGCTTGCATGTAAAAATATAAATAAAAAAAAAAATAAATAAAAAATATATCGTAGGGATTCGCTCACTGGCCGCCAGGGGGTCAAGACGTGCCCGCCTGCCCTGCCAGTTGTTGCTTGTCATTGAGTGGAGGCGGGTGTGGTTTGTGGGGCGGTGCGCCCGCTGGCCGGAGGACCCGGCGGCCGGTGGTATGGTTGTTGGTGGTGTTTCCCGCGTTCAGTGGATTGACACGGCATGCTTAGACTTTTCTGGGGCTGTGGACTGGCCGCTGGTGGAGATTGCGATCATAGATGTGCTCCATGTGGACGTTCTTGATTTGCTTGGGCTGAAAAAGCTCTCACCTACTAGGGCAGCGGTGTCCTTCAACTCGAGTCTGCTGTACCGGGAGTTTGTGGCGCGCTGGGATGCCCGCACAGTTCCTATTCCTGCATCGGCTGTGTCTGTGGAGTTTTCGGATCCCTGGGGGGCCGTGCAATATGTGAGCATTCATGGTGTGCCGGTGACTTTCCCCGTGGACGAGCTGAAGTCCGTGTTTACACGATACGGTGTGGTGGTGGTTCACCGCTTCAACACTTTGAGTGCGGGCCGACTGCGTGGGATATGTACGGGCACTCATTTTGCGGTTTACGACACCCATTCCGTCCAGAGTTTTGTATCATGGGTTCTCGCTCCGGGTCTTTTATCAGGGCCAGACACGGACCTGTTCCCGGTGTGGTGCTGAGGGCCATGTGGCGGCTGGCTGTGAAGCTCCTCATGCAGAGGCTCCTTCGGTTTTCTTGGAGGGTGACTTCCCCTGCTTGTCTGAGCATGGGGCTTCCTCGGCGCCTACTCGCTCTGTCCTGGTGCCTGGTGTGGTTCCTGCGGCGGTTTCGGCGGGTGCTCCATCTGACCCTGATTTGTCTGGCCCTGGTATGTCTGCCCCACCGGTAAGCTCTGTGGACCTGGTGACTCCTGCTTCAGGTCTTCGTCGTTTGGTGGTTGCGGAGGTGCATCCGCGGCCGGTTGCTTCCGTGGGGGCCTTGGATGCTGCTGTAGGGGTGGTGCCTGACTCCCCTGCCGACGATCGTCTGCTTCCTGGGGCTGCCGGGGTTGTGGTGGGTGAGCCCTCTCCCCTGCCCCCTGCTCCAACCCTGGCCTCTGCTCCGCCCTCTGCCTCGTCATCGTCTCCCTCGTCGCCTTCGGTGGTCTCCTCGCTCTCCGGTCCGTCTTCTCCCGCGCCAGCTCTGTCGTCCGTGTTGGATGCCTCCAGTGTGCTGAAGTGTGCTCTCCCGCCTGCTGAGCCTGCTCATTCTCCGTTTCCGGTCCCCGGGCGTGCCAGGGTTGTCGGGGTTGTGGTGGGCGAGCCCTCCCCCCTGCTCTCTGCCTCGGCTACCTCGTCGCCTTCGGCGGATTCCTCGCTCTCTTATGCCTATTAGCCTGCGCCGGCGCTGTCGTCCATGCAGGATACCTCACGTGTGCTGGACTGTGCTCTCCCGCCTGCTGTGTCTGATCCTTCTCCGTTTCCAGTATCCGGGCGTGGTAGTGGCTTTTTGCCCCGTGCGGTTGAGGCTACTGTCCTGCGCGTTAGTGCTGCCGCTGGCTTTGGGGCCGCCTGTCGTTGGTTCTTCTGGGGCACCGCTTGCTGGGGGTGACAGTTCCAAAGATCTGCGGCCTGTTTTTAAGTGCCGTCGCTCGGCTCGGAGTGAGTCGCCTCGCCGGTCGTGGGCAGAGGAGCGTGATGCGATAGACGATGACACTGTGGCCGACGCTGTGTTGCCTCCGGTGGTGCCTTCTGTGTTGGATGCTGTGCCTCCAGCTGGTGGCTCCCCTCAGTGGGCGGTTGCCCCTGGTGATCGCGACCTTGTAGTGGTGTTGTCGAAGGATGTGTGGCGGGGGGACTCTGCTCCTGTTCCGGTTGGTGGGAGCGCTGGGGCCCCTGCGGAGCCACCCTCCGTGGGCCTCAATGCGATGTCTGGCGTCGACCGGGGTGCACACCCTAGTGGGCGGGCCGGTGTGCGGCCTGCCGTGCAGTCCGGTGTGCTTCCTGGTGTGCAGCCCTGTGACAAGCTTCCTAGGGGCTTCCCTTCCCTTTCATCCTTTCGTCCGGCGAGGTGGTCGGCCCCGAGGCAACTGTGGTCTATGACTGTGATGACCTGGTGCGTCCTGTTCCCTGGTGCCCATCTACCATCTGGGTCTTGGATGTGCCAGATTTGATGCCTCGGCCTATTGCGCCTCGTGGACGTCCAATTCCTGACGTTGACCTACTTCTTTGGGAAGCTTATTGCTTACTGTTTCCAGCTCAGGAGTACCCGGAGAAGTATGAGTGATTGGTGTGTTTGGTTTCTGTCTGTGTTGTGCGTGATGTTTCCACGGTGCCTGCGTGCACGGGTGGGTGTCCTTGTATGTGAGTGTGGGCGGTGTGGATGATGTTCTTGCCCCATGCATGGCCTGTTTTGTTGTGCTTGCCTTTTATACGTGTTTGTGGTGTGGTTGTGTGCGGTTGTGGGTGTTTGGTGACATTTCTTGCGTGTCACTGCACACACCCCGTGTTTTGTGTTGGGGTGGTGGGCAGTGGGATTGTGTATGTTGCTTGTGTGCGTGTGTTTCTTTTCTTGGCCTCATGTATTGCTTTATTATTTGTACTACATTTCTGTTCTTTATGTTATTTCTGTTTGTATTTCACTGTTTATGTATTTCGCTGTTTTTATTTTTTATTGTTTCCTGTAGTTATGTATTTTTACCTCTTTGTCAGGGGTTTCGGAGGCCTGTTAATGTTATGTACTATTTTGCACCTGTGTCTGGGTTGGGCCGGGCTTGTTTGTGTGTTCTCTTTTTGTATTTCTGTACTTACGGTTTTGTGGATGTGATTGTTTTGGTATGCTTGTGTGTAGTTGTGATTCTTTCCTGGCTCCTGCGTAGTTGTGATTCTTTCCTGGCTCCTGCGTGGGCCATCTAGTTTGCCCTGTGTGGGTTTGTTTACTTTGTTATGTTCGTTCGGGTATGGGCGCTTGTTGCGCGTCTGTCTTTGTACATTACTGTTCACCCCTTTTTAATTTGTAGGGATTTTTGTATTACTGTTCCTGTGCATTGGGTGTTCTTTTTGCCATTATTTGTCTCTTTCATGTGCCATGTGCTTTTGCCTTGTCCTGCTTATGTGGTTGTGTACGACGTGTGTGTGCGTGTGCATTGATTTATTATGTATACATTATTTCTGCTATTTATGTTCTTACCGTTTGTATTTCCCTGTTTATGTATTTGCTGTATTTTTATTTTCTTATTTACTGAGATTTTGTATATTGCCTCTGCCAGTAGGTCGTGGCCTGGTGGTGTTTTATACTATTCTGCACCTGTGTTTGTATTCGTGTGCCAACTGTTTTATGTTATTTGTCTCTTGTGTGATTTATCTGTAACGTTTCTGTTTTATGTGGTCGTTCTTATGCCCGTTTAGGGTTTTCCCTTTTTAGTTCTTTTTGTCCTGTGTTATGTAATTGTTGCTTCATGTTGGACCTTGTGTAATTCTTTTATAAAAAAAAATATATATAACGTAACCAAGGGAACACCCATTGCTTTAAGAGAATTTGTTCTTTGACAATTTGAGTAACGTAGAATACGTTTTGAGTTAATTATCTTAACTGCAAGCAGCTACGGTAGTCTCAGGGTAGCCTAGCCATCAGTCAGACAAGAAATTAGAGTATTGTCTGTCGTAATTAACGGTCAGTGGGCCGGGTAATTGACGTGTTTCAGGAAGTCAAAGTAATTAACTTCGATCCGTGTTGATCGACTCACTCGAAGGCTCCATTGTTCCATTAACGTAATGTCGTTATTAATCTGTCTGGAAGTACCGGCACTTAATTGACTCGTGGGAAGAGTAACGTCATTTTAGAATAACGTAAACATGGTGATTAGCGCCCTTAATCACCTGAATTGGTCTGAGTATGGAAGGCTCGAACGGAATTCATACCTTAATGTAAATTGCTGAGCTAATGTGAAAGGTTGCGTATTTTATTGATTAATTATTGATCTTGAGGATAGTAATTAATTGCTCTAAGGGTCATCACGAGTGATTACCGTTCTCTTAGCAGTTTGGACATTGTAAAATCAGGGTTAACTATCGTTGAGCGATAGTAGCCGATAACGTACAATAACGTAAATTAACGTAACTAGTTAAGAGATTAATCAGCTGTCTGGAACTACAGGGATTAATGAGATTTACTCACTGAATGCTCGACGAGTAGAGTGTTGTGTAATTTCCACGTTACTAGTGACAGTTGTAAGAGTTTATTAAGTTAACGTAAATGTCACCTTGTTATTAACATAAATGTTACTTTGTTATTAACGTAAATCAATTGTTATTGATTGTTGATCGTCCGTGGGACGGAGTGTTAACGTAAAGATTAACTGTGGAAGGGTTGCTGGAGTTGCCAGTGAACCCATTAGTCATTGATGTATCATTGACAGGCTACTGATTTGATTGCATTTGCAACCGCTATTGCAGGTGTAGACTGCACAGAGGCGTAGAACAGTTAGGAGGTTACTGGAGACGTGTTTCAGAACCTACTGTGTCATAGTTGCAGGTGTGATTATAGATCTGTGTCTTGCTTGATTGATCCCTCTGTGGTCACGCTTATGTTCGAGTTAGTTCATTATGCAGTCCGAGGGGCTGGTGTCTAGCTGTCATTAATAGTGTCACAGGAAGGATTTAGAGTAACGTCGTTGATATTTCTTTTGTTTTTTGTTGTAGTAGTTAGTACTTTATTGAATAAACTAAGTTGTTATGTTGAACACTGTCTTTTCGTTACACCCCCACACATTATTATTGTTAAGCAAGTGTTCTGTCACACTCGACTATTCACAACAGCTCGACTCGACTCGACACAACAATAGATTATTGTTGTGAGAGCCCAGGACCTACTCATTAGATTCGCTTCGGCGAATGGCAAAGGTCGACGGCCAAGTGGAGGGGATTTCAAGCTTTTTAGGGTCTCGGCGTTTGCTCGCGCCTAGTCAATTGTTCATAAATAGTCCAAAAATGAGGAATGAGCTGCTTACTACACTGGTGTGTTAGCTAAGCAAGTCCTTCCTCGGGCGACCTAATTGAATATTACGACAGGAGTAAAGGTTAAAAGAACTAAAGACATTTTTTAGAGATTTTCCGAGTTCAATTCCTCATTTCAATTCCCTTAAACTCTCACATTTTCACTATTGCAATTATGTCATGATTTGCCTCACTAACTCTTTTTTTTATCTCTTCTACTTTATTGGAAATACCATCAGCACTGGTGTACTACACCTTGAAACTCTTCTTGGAAATTCTGGCATCAGAATTCACCCTTTCTCTGTGGGTCAGGAGGAGGTCTGGGGGACTTCTGGGGTAGGGAGGGTCTGAAAACCATAGGGTGGTTGAGAGGTAGAGTGAGGCTGAGAGTCAGAGAGAGGTTGAGAGGGGGGGGGGAGAACAGGAGAGGGGGTAGGGAGAAGAGGGGAGAATGGAGAATGAGGGGGGGGGTGAGTGGAAGACAGGTTATATTAGTAAAGGGGGGGGGGAATCAGAGGAAGGCATGGGTTTTGGGGTATAAGCGAGGAAGAGGGAGGCGGGGGAAGAGGGCGGAGGGGAGGAGGGGGCATTGGAGGGTGGGATGGAGCAGATGGGATTGGATGCAATGGAAGCCAAAAGGGCATCCGAGTTGTTGGGGATAGGACGGAGAGTGGGAGGGGAAGGTATATTTGGGCAGGGTATGGGTTTGGCAGATAGGTGCATTGAAAGGTGTGATGTAGCAGGAGGAATTGGGTGCCTGAGGGGTGGGGGGAAGGGGCAGGGGAGTTGATGAGGGTAGAATCAGCGGGGGGGGGGGGGGGGGGGGGGATAGAAAGTCTGAGTTGGGGGGGGATGGTGATTTGGGAAGGAGTGGTGGGGAGAGTAGGGTGGGTAGGGTTCCGGTGGGCTGCAGATCGGCTTGTCTTGTTGGCTAATTGTTCATCTTTCGTCATTTATGTGTTCATAAACTCATCTTAACAGCGTTCGCTGCTTCTGAGTAAATGTTCGTGATTTATTATATTGTAACAACATAAATGGGTTTTGTATATTATTTGACATAAAACGAGAGTTAAGTCACATAGGATATTGGTATCGATAGTTTGTCGGCCCTTAGTGCTTAAGAAATCACATCTTTAGAGATTTAATACTCACAGATTGAGTAAGGGTCAGGTCGTGTGACGTGACCTTGCTTCTGCTAAGCTGATAATTTGCAGCCGGTTGGCTGTGTTTCCTTCAAACAAGCAGCTGTCTAGGTGGGGTAGGTAGATAGCCAGACGGCTATCTCCTGGAAGGCGGAGCATAGCTCCCTGTCCCCCCATATATACCACTGGAACTGTACATCTGACACATTGAGCAGGACAGCGATAGATAGATCGCTTGTCGAGATGCCCGCAGCCATACCAGGCCTGTTCCAGGCCGGGTGGGTTGGAGACTGTGATGACTGAACTTGTAAGGTGACCTATTTCACTTAGGTGTTCTGTGATTCTCAGGGACAGTGTGAGATTTCCTTCTACGCCTTCTACCTTCCTTAGGAGGTGGACTACAAGTTTAAAGGCTGCTCACGGCAGTTAAGCATGAGTCCAGTAGAAAAGGAAAAGCGGGAGCAAACCGCCAGGCTTCCACCACTAGGGTGAAAACCTGTCCACATAGGCCGCTGGCTCCTCCTAGTTAAACGGGACGTTAAAACTAATAAAGGGTAACCAATTGGTTCTCACAATCAAATATTTATATTTGATGTGGCGCTATGAATTGGAATTCGAATTCCCAAAAACAGCCGTCATATCAAAAGATCACATCAACATTCAATCGTATCAAGCACAACATGGGTGGAAAAGAATGGTTGAAGGGTTGACATCAAAGACCGTTTTCTATAAAATAAACAATTTATTAATAACAAGAGACTAAACTACTACATTATCGAGTTTACGTTACGTTAATGTCCATCCAGTGGCACTATAACAAACAGCTAAATAGCAACCCTTGCTGTGAGGCTGCATACTGAACTAACCTGAACACAGGTGTGCCCACTGACGACGCAATATTGCAAATCAAAAAAATATCACAGACTAAGTTACACTACAGAGAGTGACTCGTTACGTTAATGTCCATCAAGTGGCAATTGCAACACAGCTATTCAACAGCCCCTCGAGAAATGACAGCAGGCTCCATCTTGCTGACACTTCAGGCTGACCAGTGAACTAACTGAACAATGATGGATGCCCACTGATGACACAAGCTTGCAATCAATATTGTCACGGCTTCACGGTAACAGATACTATAATCACAATCTTAAGGGTCCTCCAACCATAACAGGAGAGACCCACGTAACTAGGTGGGTAGTCCAACAGTGACTCCCCCTATCACAACCTAATGTGAACACACTTTGCAACTCCTGCAAGGAGTTGCACTGTAAACAGTAAACTAAACCAGGCAAGGTGGGATTCTGAGACACAGCTCCAGTAATCCCTAAGTTACTCTACCCTCGTCACCAGACGATAAACAAAAGAAATTACCTTAATCAATTACAAAATTGATTGTGATTAATTACGTTAATTGACTGATCACAGCAGTCAGCAACAAAGTACTATGTTAATCACAAACAATTGTCTCTCTTAGACAACAACATGATGGTACTCTACGTTAATCATCAACACTTGTCTCCTTTAACACAAGTTAACTTGTTAACAATAACTCAGTCTCTCTTATATTACATCACCCCCTCCCCATCCGGCCCGTTGGCGTCGTGAGGGGGCTTCGTGGACGGCCGCTGGAGTGTGATGCTCCGTGGGACAGTCCTCTGTTCTTTTCTGGCCTTGCACTCCTGCTGCTGTCTTCTCTAATTGTGCCGGATCGCTTTTCCTTTTCCTTATGTTTCGTTTTTCTCCCCCCTCTTCTCCTATCTGCTTGTCGTTTCCTGCCAACCTTTTGCTTGTTTTGGATCTTTCTTTGGACTTCTTCTATTTTGACGCCCGGGTGCTTGAGGAGGCATACTCTTGCACCCGTAGAACTGTAGTACCCAACGTCTCGAGCGAGGGGAACCTTTTATTGTCAATCCCCCTTTCGTCGCTGAACCCGATCTCGATGGACTGACGGTTCTTAAGGTGGCGTTTGTGGGGCGTATACTCACGACGCACCCCTAGGGGGCCCCGGCATGATCGGCGATAGCTTCCTGTTGGGTATCCTTCCTCTAATTGTGGCTCCATGGTGGGTATGGGGGCACATTCGTGGATGAATTTCTTTCTTCGTTTCTATGTCGTTGAATGTTTCCGTTGTACCCTCTCAGGTTCGTGGGGTGGGCGACCAAGCCCCCGAGTCGGCCTGTATTGGAAGACCAGGCTCTGTAGCTCCCGCTGTGTTGGGCCCCGACCTTGCTCCTCCTTTGACCGTCCTGACTTCTTCCCCCAGCTCCCCTCCCTCCTCTGTGGTTGGGTCGAGCCTCCAGCCCCCGGTGGTGACCACTTCGTCCCCTGGTGCGGCTAAGTCTCTCGTTGTGACTACTGCGCCTTTTAACCCCTCTCTCTCTAGGGGGTTCTCAACGCCGTTCGCGCCCCAGCCGCACTCGCTCGATTCCTTCTCGTGCTGATGCGTATCAGGCCTTGTTTGGTCCTGCTTCATGGGCCAAATACTTTGATCTCCTCCCTCTTGATTCTGCGCCTCCTGACGATTTCTCCCTCCATCGGCATCTTGTAGATTCCGTGGATGCGTCTGTTACTTTCAACCCCACTCGTCTCGGTACACGTGTCGTTGCTGCTCCTTCTCAGGATGCAGCTTCCCGCTTGGCAGCCTTGTCTTGCCTTGGCGAGATCCCTGTTCGGGTCTCCAAGAACGTTCAGATGAATGCCAGTGTTGGCACTATTCTCCTCCCACCCCATGTTGCAACCGGTGTTCGGAATCTGCAGGATTGCCACGATGATATTCGGCATATCCTTGATGCCCAAGGCCATTCTGTCCTCCAGGTTGACTCGTTTACTCGTCCCCCTCGTGGTCGTCGCCGTCAACCCCTTCGCGTTGTGAAGATTACCTTTGATGGTAGGACCCTTCCATCCTCTGTCATTCTTGCTGGTGCTAGGTGCTCTGTCCAGGAGTATATTCCTTCTCCTCGACTTTGTAACAAGTGCTGGAGGTTTGGGCATGGTGCCCTCCGCTGCTCTGGGACTGTCTCTCTCTGTCCTTTGTGTGGGGGTGAAGGTCACTCTAAGTCGGAGTGTCCATTACAAGCTTGAGGCAGCCGTCCTCAACTTGAAGCACCGGGAGCGTTTATCTTTTCCTGAGGCGAGACGCCAGGTTCGCCGGCTCCCGCCTTATACTAACATCTCTTATGCTCGCGTGTTGCGCTCTTCCTCTCCTCGTCCTTCCCCCCTTCCTCAGACTCACACCCGTTTCCGGGCCTTGGACCCTGATACGCCCACTGCCCCTTCCTCTGTCCCTTTGTGTTCTGCCCCGAGGGGTCCCCCTCCTGGTCCTCTGTCTGGGGTTCCCCTTCTTTCTACCCGGTCTGTCATGTCTCCTGTGTCTTCTTCCTCGTCCCCCTCCGATCCTCCTTCCCATCCTCTTCCTCCATCTATCGGCTCTCCCTGCCGCCTGTCGGTGCAGGCGGATGTCCATCGCTCTCCTAACGGCCGTCGTGTGTGCTCTCGTTCGGCTTCTCCTGTTGAGACACTGGAATCCGTTGCCCGGTACGTAGTTGCTGGGACACCGGTCTCTTTAAGTCAGAAACGTAAGCCTGGCTCCTCTCCTTCCTCCTCCCCGGCGGGTAAGAAGGCTTCGCTTTCTTCCTCAGCTCCTACTTCTGGCTCTGTTGCTCCTTCCCCTCCCGTTTCAGTGATTGCGCCCCCTGTTCCTGCTATTGAGGTTTCTTTGGCCTCTGCTTCCCTTTCGGTTGCTGCTCTTGCTGGGGTGCGCTCCCCTCTTTCTACTCCCCCTCTTCCTGCTGCTGTCCTTGACTGCTCCTCTCTGTTGTCTCCTCCTCTTCTCCTCCTCCTCCGGACCCCGCCCGCCCACCTCTGATCTGTTCTCCCGTTTCCTTCCCTCCGTCTTTGCTCAGTTTACCCATGCCCCCTAACCCTGACTTTGCTGACCCTGATCCCGACCCTGATATTCTTTAAAGTGCTCTGTTGCTCTTTCGCCTTTGTTTCTTCCTTGTTCTCTGTTTTTGTCCTTTCTCTTCTCGTCGTTGTCCATTCTTCAATGGAACGTTCGAGGTTATTACGCCAATTTCCTCGAACTCCAACTTCTGATTTCGCGGTTTTCGCCCCTTTGTGTCTGTCTCCAGGAGCCGATGCTTGGTGCTCGTCCTGGTCGTTTTCGTGGCTATTCCTTTCTCTCCCCCCCCCCCCAGCCGTTGCTGGGGCTTCTAATTCTTCTGCTCTCTTGATTCGTGCTGATGTTCCCTTTGTTCCTTTACTTTTTCCTTCGCCTCTCCATTGTTCTGCTGCTCGTATCTTTGTGGGGAAATGGTACACAGTTTGTTCCATTTATCTCCCCCCGAGTGTCCCGCTCTCTCTTCCTGATTTGAAACACCTCCTAGACTCCTTGCCGGAGCCTGTGCTCCTGCTGGGTGGCTTCAATTGTCGTCATTCTCTTTGGGGGTGATGTTCTGACGAATACCCGGGGTCGCCTCCTTGAGCCGTTTCTCCTCTCTTCTTCCCTGTCTCTTCTGAATTCTGGTGAGCCCACTCATTTGGACTCTCGGACTCGCACCCTTTCTTGTCTTAATCTTTCTCTCTGCTCTTCTTCTCTTTGCTTAGATTTCACGTGGCAGGTTCTTGATGACCTCCATGGAAGTGATCATTTCCCCATCCTTGTTTCCTTTTTCTCTTTTCGCCCTTCCCTCTCTTTCCCTAGGTGGCAGTTTGCTAAGGCGGACTGGACCCTATTTACCCTCAGTGCTGCTCTCTCTGACCTCTCCCTTCTGCCTCTCCCTCGCGCTCTCCTCCTTTTTCATGACACTGTCTTCAACGCTGCCCTCCGCTCTATTTCTCGCTCTTCCTCTCAGGGTCAACAGAAGTGCGTTCCCTGGTGGAATGCGGACTGTGCTCGGGCTGTCCGCTGTAAGCGTGCAACCTGGAAGAGGTACCGCCGTAGGCAGACGACCAATTCTTTTCTTTTCTTTCGGAAAGCGAGTGCGGTGGCCCGTAGGGTCATCTGTACGGCTAAACGTGAATGTTGGGCATCTTATGTCTCAACACTTACGTCCGAAACCCCTCTGACCCAGATCTGGAAGCGTATCCGCAAGATAGCAGGTAAGTTCGTTCCCGATGTTTCACCGGTCCTGGTGTAGCGTCGGCTGGTCTAGCGTTTACGGTGCCGGTGGACCATCCATTGGTTGGTGTCGCCCTGGTGGACGTGCTTCATGCGCAGCTGTCGGACCTGGTGGGCATCCAGCTGCTTCAGGGCAACCGTGCTGTGATCAAGTTCCGCCTCCAGGCTGCCTTTCAGGCGTTTCTCGAGCGTTGTGAGGGGCGTGTTTACCCTCTCCCTGATTCAGCTGGCTCAGTTAAGGTGGTGAATCTTAGTGTCACCTTAACGTCTGTGGCGGTGCATGGTGCCCCCTTCGAATTTCAAGACGACTTTTTAACCTCCTGTTTTGAGCGATTTGGGACAGTGTTAAGTGTTCGTTGGAACAAGGTCGTTGCCGGGCACTGTGTTGGTATGCTTGACGGCTCCCGCACCCTGACAATATCGCTGAAGTGTAGTGTACCGTCGTCGATGTCCGTGTTGGGTTACACGCTCCGCTGCCAGTATCGGGTCAACCGCGCACCTGTTATCGGTGTGGTCACGAGGGTCATCTGGCTGCAGCGTGCGACGTGGGAGCAGCTGGTCGGGCGCATGTTTTTCGTGCGGAGGATTTCCCGCCCTTGTTACGTTCGGGCGGTTCTGAGGACGGAGTAGGTGCTGTGCCTGAGGCGCCTGATTGCCTGTCTGCTGCTCCACCTGTTGAGGCGAATTCTACGGCCTGTGCGACACGTCTGGTGACTGCTGTGGCCCCTGGGGTTGTTGAGCCGGTATGTGTGGGTGTTGGGTCGTCGCCTGAGCTGCGAGTAGTGCAGGATGTCCTGGTGGAGGTCCATGTCCCGCCCCCGCCTGTGGATGTGATACCGGCTCCCGGGAACGCGGGTTCTGCTGTTTTAGAGGGGGGCTTCGGCAGGGGAAGGTGCCTGCCGTGCCTGTGTGTGTTGGTGACTGTAGTTCTGCTCTTTCCATCCCTTTGCAGAAGCGCACGTGTCAGTGTTCTGAGGCTGTTTCCCTGGATGATGTGGACAGTGTGGGTGATGTGGCCTCTGTGGACTCTTCGGACGGTGCGGGTGTGGCCTGTGTGGATGTGAAGATGGTGGCCGTGCCTGCGGCGGGGCCTGGTGGGCGTGGTGTGGTGCGGCCTGTCTCGAAGCGTTCGCGGCGGGCTCGGAGTGTGTCTCCCCTTCGTGGTGTGCCTTAGGAGGAGGTGGGGGAGTATGGTGATCTGGCGCCCCCCCGCCGAGGATGATGGTGCTGTGAGGGGCTCCGAAGTTGCTACCTGTGCCTCTCCTCCTGTGTCTCCTGCTGTTGGATCTCCGCAGTGGGGGGTTGTCCCTGATGATCAGGACCTCGTCGTGATGTTGCGGAAAGATGTGCGCCGGGGGGCCTCGGCTCCTGTGCCCGGTGGTGGGGTCGGTGCCGCGCCTGCATCTCCTGCTGTATCCCCTCCTTCCTTGCTCCGGTCTGGGGGTTGCCTAGTCCCGTCTGCTGGGGTCGTGCCCTGTGAAGGTCCGGAGTTGGGCCCTTATCGAGATGCCCGGGTGCTTCCGATTCCGTGGTGCTCGTCCACTGTCTGGGTGTCGCGGGTGAAGGAGTTTGTGTATAGGGTGCCGGATAGGATGTCTCAGCCGAGGGCGCCGCCTGGTGGCCGGCTGCCTGCTGACCTGTGGGTGATTTGGGAAGCGTACTGCTTGCGCTTTCCGATACACAAGTTTCCGGAGAAGTATTAGTTCCCGTCTTGCGCACACTGCTAAGGCGTGCGTGGGTCAGATGCCACCGTGACCACGACGCCCCGCCCCCCCGGTGCGGGGTGTCTCCCTCTAACGTTCGCCTCTGTTTTCGTCGCCTCTCCTCTCTCTACGGCCCATCACATCTACCGCTTTTGACTTTCTTCTCCTCCTAACCGTCAACGCGTCTCCTTACGTCTTTCCTGGTGCAGTCATCGGGAGGGTTAACCCTTCATGCAAACTGCACCTATTCTCAAGAAGAAGAAGATATATCATAATCAATGATGTTCATAGATTTAGACCTTCTCAAGAGGGTTTGCATAGTTATCAAAGCTCATTAAACTATATGTTTCGTCCATCTAGTTCCCTTTTTTATTTATTTCTCCTTTTAGGCACATATTTTTTGAACGAGTTCAGGAATGACCCATTATTTATTTCCATTTAGGTTTATATCAAGGTCCGCTGATGTTGGTATAGTATTGTAAGTGTTTGCTGCTGTCACCTTGGATAGCGAGTGTTTGCTGGGGGCATGTTGGATAGCGAGTGTTTGCTGGGGGCATGTTGGATAGCGAGTGTTTGCTGGGGGCATGTTGGATAGCGAGTGTTTGCTGGGGGGCATGTTGGATAGCGAGTGTTTGCTGGGGGCATGTTGGATAGCAAGTGTTTGCTGGGGGCATGTTGGATAGCGAGTGTTTGCTGGGGGCATGTTGGATAGCGAGTGTTTGCTGGGGGCATGTTGGATAGCGAGTGTTTGCTAGGGGCATGTTGGATAGCGAGTGTTTGCTGCTGTCACGTTGGATAGCGAGGATTGGGCTACATCTCCAAATGTATATTTGCCAGATAATTTGGCACTAAAAACAAAGTGCATATATTATTGTTTAGACTAAATCCGCTACTCATTACTTTCCTGAAGTTGTCGTATATACACTACAAAATCTGAGTGTAAATCACGACAATTAACACGTGATGAAAAATGTGACAGTGTCAGACCACCAAGGAAGAATTGAAACAGGAATTTCCTTAAGTATTTTCGTATTTAATAATACATCTTCAGAAGGATGTTTCAATTCTTCCTTCGTATTGTAGTTAATTTGTATGTATCCAGGAACTGCTTCGACGCTAACTATTTACCTGACTGCATTTATACTAATCCTTCACTGGTCATTGGGGACCTTAATGCTTGGCACACAAGCCTTGGGACAGTGGGTAGTATTAATGCTAATGGGGTCAAGTGGTTACAGTTTCTACAAGATCATCCAGATACCTGTCTCTTGGGAAACAATGAACCAACTCACATCAGGGGAGGACGGCTTGACTATGCCTGCATTTTAAACTCTCAAGGGATTATGGGGAGGCTCGGGTTGTTCGGGAACTACTTAGTGCCCCCTCCCCGCTCAGCTCGTTGTCGCCGTGTGGGGGCTTCGTGGGCGGCTGCTGGAGTGTGATGCTCCTTAGGACAGTCCTCTGTCCTTTTCTAGCCTTGTGCTCCTGCTGCCGTCCTCTCCAATTCTGCTGGGCACCTTTTCCTTTTCCTTCTGTTTCGTTTTTCTCCCCCCTCTTCTCCTATCTGCTTGCCGTTTCCTGCCGACCTTTTGCTCGTTCTGGTTCTTCCATGGACTTCTTCTATTTTGACGCCCGGGTGCTTGAGGAGGCATACTCATGCACCCGTAGAACTGCAGTACCCGACGTCGAGAGCGAGGGGAACCTTTTATTGTCAATCCCCACTTCGTCACTGAACCCGATCTCGACGGACTGTCGGTTTCTTAAGGTGGCGTTTGTGGGGCGTATACTCACGACGCACCCCTAGGAGGCCCCGACAAGATCGGCGATAGCTTCTTGTTGGGTGTCCTGCCTCTAATTGTGGCTCCATGGTGGGTGTGGGGGCACATTCGTGAGTGAATTCTTAATTTCGTCAAGATGATAACCCCTGTTTCGGCTGCTTCTGGCTTACCTTTTCAGGCTCGTGGGGTGGGCGACCAAGCCCCCGAGTCGGTCCGTATTGGAAGACCGGGCTCTGTAGCCTCCGCTGCATTGGGCCCCGACCTTGCTCCTCCTTTGGCCTCTCTGACTCCTTCCCCTGGCTCCCCTCCCTCCTCTGTGGTTGGGTCGAGCCCCAAGCCCCCAGTGGTGACTACCTCGTCCCCTGGCGCGGCTCCTTCTCTAGTTGTAACTACTGCGCCTTTTAACCCCTCTCTCTCTGGGGGTTCTCACCGCCGTCCTCGTCACGGCCGCCCTCGCTCGATTCCTTCCAGTTCTGCTACCTATCAAGCCTTGTTTGGTCCCGCTTCGTGGGCCAAATATTTTGATCTCCTCCCTCTTGATTCTGCGCCTCCTGACGATTTCTCCCTTCATCGACATCTCATTGATTCCGTGGATGCCTCCATTACTTTCAACCCCACTCGTCTCGGTACACGTGTCGTTGCTGCTCCTTCTCAGGATGCTGCTTCCCGCTTGGCTGCCTTATCCTGCCTTGGCGAGACCCCCGTTCGGGTCTCGAAGAACGCTCAGTTGAATGCCAGTGTTGGCACTATTTTGCTCCCGCCCCATGTTGCAACCGGTGTTCGGGACCTGCGCGACTGCCACGACGATATTCGCCATATCCTCGCTGCCCAGGGCCATTCTATTCTCCAGGTGGACACGTTTACTCGTCCCCCTCGTGGTAGTCGCCGTCAACCCCTCCGGGTTGTGAAGATTACCTTTGATGGTAGGACCCTTCCACCCTCTGTCATTCTTGCTGGTGCCAGGTGCTCTGTCCAGGAGTACATTCCTTCTCCTCGGCTCTGCAACAAGTGCTGGAGGTTTGGGCATGGTGCCCTCCGCTGCTCCGGGACTGTCTCTCTCTGTCCTTTGTGTGGTGGCGAAGGTCACTCTAAGTCGGAGTGCACTTCTCCCCAGGCTCGTTGCCTCAACTGCGGTGAGGCCCATCCTACCTTCTCCCGTGCGTGTGTCCATTACAAGCTTGAGGCAGCCGTCCTCAACCTGAAGCACCGGGAGCGTTTATCTTTTCCTGAGGCGAGGCGCCAGGTTCGCCGGCTCCCGCCTTATGCTAATATCTCTTATGCTCGCGTGTTGCGCTCTTCCTCTCCTCGTCCTTCCCGCCTTCCTCAGACTCACAACCGTTTCCGGGCCTTGGACCCTGATGCGCCCACTGCCCCCTCCTCTGTTCCTTTGGGTTCTCTCCCGAAGGATCCTCCTCCTGGTCCTCTGTCTGGGGTTCCCCTTCCTTCTACCCGGTCTGTCGTGTCTTCTGTGTCTTCTTCCTCGTCCCCCTCCGATCCTCCTTCCCATCCTCTTCCTCCATCTATTGGCTCTCCCCACCGCCTGTCGGTGCGGGCGGATGTCCATCGCTCTCCTAACGGCCGTCGTGTGTGCTCTCGTTCGGCTTCTCCTGTTGAGACACTGGAATCCGTTGCCCGGTACGTAGTTGCTGGGACACCGGTCTCTTTAAGTCAGAAGCGTAAGCCTGGCTCCTCTCCTTCCTCTTCCCCGGCGGGTAAGAAGGCTTCGCTTTCTTCCTCAGCTCCTCCTTCTGGCTCTGTTGCTCCTTCCCCTCCCGTTTCAGTGCTTGCGCCCCCTGTTCCTGCTATGGAGGTTTCTTTGGCCCCTGCTTCCCTTTCGGTTGCTGCTCTTGCTGGGGTGCGCTCCCCTCTTTCTACTCCCCCTCCTCCTGCTGCTGTCCTTGACGGCTCCTCTCCGTTGTCTCCTCCTCTTCCTCCTCCTCCTCCTCCAGACCCTGCCCGCCCACCTCTGCTCTGTTCTCCCGTTTCCTTCCCTCCGTCTTTGCTCAGTTTACCCATGCCCCCTAACCCTGACTTTGCTGACCCTGATCCCGACCCTGATATTCTTTAACGTGCTCTGTTGCTCTTTCGCCTTTGTTTCTTCCTTGTTCTCTGTTTTTGTCCTTTCTCTTCTCGTCGTTGTCCATTCTTCAATGGAACGTTCGAGGTTATTACGCCAATTTCCTCGAACTCCAACTTCTGATTTCGCGGTTTTCGCCCCTTTGTGTCTGTCTCCAGGAGCCAATGCTTGGTGCTCGTCCTGGTCGTTTTCGTGGCTATTCCTTTCTCTCCCCCCCCCCCCCCAGCCATTGCTGGGGCTTCTAATTCTTCTGCTCTTTTGATTCGGGCTGATGTTCCCTTTGTTCCTTTACTTTTTCCTTCGCCTCTCCATTGTTCTGCTGCTCGTATCTTTGTGGGGAAATGGTACACAGTTTGTTCCATTTATCTCCCCCCGAGTGTCCCGCTCTCTCTTCCTGATTTGAAACACCTCCTGGACTCCTTGCCGGAGCCTGTGCTCCTGCTGGGTGACTTCAATTGTCGTCATTCTCTTTGGGGTGACGTTCTGACGAATACCCGGGGTCGCCTCCTTGAGCCGTTTCTCCTCTCTTCTTCCCTGTCTCTTCTGAATTCTGGTGAGCCCACTCATTTGGACTCTCGGACTCGCACCCTTTCTTGTCTTGATCTTTCTCTCTGCTCTTCTTCTCTTTACTTAGATTTCACGTGGCAGGTTCTTGATGACCTCCATGGAAGTGATCATTTCCCCATCCTTGTTTCCTTTTTCTCTTTTCGCCCTTCCCTCTCTTTCCCTAGGTGGCAGTTTGCTAAGGCAGACTGGACCCTATTTACCCTCAGTGCTGCTCTCCCTGACCTCTCCCTTCTGCCTCTCTCTCGCGCTCTCCTCCTTTTTCATGACACTGTCTTCAACGCTGCCCTCCGCTCTATTCCTCGCTCTTCCTCTCGGGGTCCACGGAAGTGCGTTCCCTGGTGGAATGCGGACTGTGCTCGGGCTGTCCGCTGTAAGCGTGCAGCCTGGAAGAGGCACCGCCGTAGGCAGACGACCGATTCTTTTCTTTTCTTTCGGAAAGCGAGTGCGGTGGCCCGTAGGGCCATCCGTACGGCTAAACGTGAATGTTGGGCATCTTATGTCTCAACAATTACGTCCGAGACCCCTCTGGCCCAGATCTGGAAGCGTATCCGCAAGATAGCGGGTAAGTTCGTTCCCGATGTTTCACCGGTCCTTCACCTCCATGATACTCTTGTGGCGGACCCGTTGCAGGTCGCTTCCGAACTGGGTTCCCACTTTTCTTCTGTTAGCTCTGGTCTTCATCTTCCCCAATCTTTCCTTCTTCGTAAACCTGTCCTTGAGTCTCGTCCTTTAGATTTCTGCACTCATCTTCAGCTTCCCTATAATGATCCCTTCTCTCTCTCTGAACTTCGTTCTGCCCTGGCCCTCTGCGGTTCTACGGCGGCGGGCTCCGATGGTATTCATTATGAGATGCTTCGCCATCTCCCTCCGAGCACGTCTCAGTATTTACTGAGTCTGTATAATCGGATCTGGGAGTCGTCGTCAGTCCCTGAGGACTGGCTCGATGCCGTTGTCCTCCCTGTTCGCAAACCGGGGTCTCTGGGTACTTCCCCTAAGGACTTTCGCCCTATTGCTCTCACAAGTTGTGTCTGCAAACTCTTTGAACGTATGGTTAACGTTCGTCTGATGTGGTTCCTGGAACACCATCACCTCCTCTCCCCTTCTCAATTTGGTTTCCGCAAGTGCCGCAGCACGACAGATGTCCTGGTGAACTTGGAGGTCTATATTCGTACTGCTTTTGCTGCGAAGACCTCCGTTGTTGCCGTCCTTTTTGACCTAGAAAAGGCTTACGACACCACTTGGCGTTATCATATCCTATCTCAACTTCATTCTTTTGGCCTTCGTGGTCATCTCCCTCTCTTTCTCCGCAGCTTCCTCTCTCGTCGTTCCTTTCGGGTGCGCCTTGGTACCGCTCTCTCTCCCTCTTTTCAGCAATACGAAGGTGTGCCCCAGGGTAGTGTTCTGAGCACTACTCTTTTTCTTGTTGCCCTCAATGGTCTTCTTTCCTCTCTTCCTTCTGGTGTCTTCTCCGCTCTCTATGTCGATGATCTTACCCTTTGTTGTCAGGGTGATGATTCGCCTCTCCTTCAACGCCGGCTTCAACTTGCAATTGATGCCGTGTCGTCTTGGGCCACAGGTCATGGCTTCAAGTTCTCTACTTCTAAGACTTGTGCCATGACTTTTACGCGGAAACGGGTTGTTCTTCGTCCCTCTTTGTCACTTTATGGTCATCCCCTTGAATACAAAGATTCCGCGAAGCTTTTGGGGTTATTCCTTGACACTCGTTTGTCTTGGTCTCCCCATATCTCTTACCTCCGTGTTGAGTGCTCTAAGGCCCTTACCCTCCTTCGGGTCTTGTCCCATACTTCTTGGGGGGCAGATAGGCGCACTCTCCTTGCTTTACATTCCTCTCTCGTCCTGTCTAAGCTCGATTATGGTTGCCCTGCTTACTCGTCTGCTTCTCCTTCTACTCTTCGCCGTCTTGATGCTTTGCACCATACTGGGTTGCGCCTCAGTTCTGGTGCCTTTCGTTCGACTCCCATCCTTAGCTTGTATGTTGACACTGGCTTCCTGTCTCTCCAGGACCGCCGTGATCGCTACTGTCTTCGCTATCTTGCGCGGTCCTTGCAACATCCTTCCTCTCGCCTCTGTCGTGCTTTAACTTTTACCCCTCCTGCGGTTCCTGTTCCTCTTCACCACCTCCCTCTTTCTGTCCGGTTATCTCGCCTACAGGATTCTCTCTCCGTTCGTATTTCTGATGTTTCTCCTCGTGTTGTTCCTTCTTTGCCCCCGTGGAGGGTCCCTCTTCCGCGGTTTTGTACTTCCTTGACCCGTATCACTAAAGCTTTTACCCCTCCTACGGTTCTAAAACGCCTTTTCCTCGAGCACTTTTCTTCTCACTCCCGCTCCGTTTCTGTCTTCACCGATGGGTCTAAGTCAGCGGACGGTGTTGGCTACTCTGTTGTTTTTCCTGATCGCACTTATATGTGTCGCTTGCCTCCGGAGACTAGCATCTTTACAGCAGAACTTTATGCTATTCTCTATGCTCTTCGTCTCCTGCTTTCTCGTTGTCAGTCTTCCTTTGTGGTTGTTGTTGACTCTCGTAGTGCCCTCATGGCTCTCGGGTCCTTTAATCCGGTTCATCCAGTAGTTGTCGAGATCCAGCATTGGCTGTTTCTCGTTCACAGTAAATTTAAGTCGGTTGAGTTTTGTTGGGTTCCCAGCCATATTGGTGTGTCTTTAAATGAGCGTGCGGATGCTGCCGCTAAGGAAGCTGTCCGCTCTTGTCCCATCTCTCGTAAAGGCATTCCGTATTCCGACTTTTACCCGGTTATCCATTCCTCAGTCCTTACCCGTTGGCAGGCTTCTTGGTTGTCTGTTACTGGTAACAAGCTACGTACTCTTAAATGTTGTGTTTCCTCGTGGCCGTCCTCCTTCCACCGTAACCGGCGGTGGGAAACAGCTCTGGCGAGGTTGCGTATTGGCCATACTCGCTTAACCCATGGTCACTTGATGGAGCGCCGCCCTGCTCCTTATTGTCCTAGTTGCATTGTCCCTCTTACGGTCGTGCATGTCCTTCTTGAATGTCCTGACTTCCAGGACGAGCGTGTGTCTTGCTTTCCGACCGCCCCTCGCGGTCACCTGTCCCTCGATAGAATTCTTGGTGACTCGGATACTTTTGATATCGTTCGCCTTATGCGTTTTTGTTCTCGTATTGGCATCCTTGGTGATATTTAGCGCCCTCTGATTATTTTGCGTATTTGATGGTGCTACATAGCCTTCCCGGTTTGGTGCCTTCTTTTGATAATTACTTACTTACTTTGAGAGTAAAATGGTGAAATAAATCATATCAGCACCTTATGTAAAGCCCGCCTGCATCCTCTAAAAGCAGTGGCTTTTTCTGGTAAAGGTGTTGGGGTAACTATCTTGCGGATGTTATACATAAGCACTGTTCGGTCCCTGATAGACTACGCAGCACCCGTATTGTCTTACACAGGCCAAGGCAGAATTTAAAAAATAGAGCTGATACAGAACGAGGCTATGAGGATTATTCTTGGATGTCAAAGAAATGCAATGACTGAAATAATGAGAATGGAATTAAATTTACAGAGTGTGTGTGATAGAGTCCGTGACATTAACACTAGAGTATCTATTCGTTTCATGCGGAGAAAAGGAGGGGATAAGCTGTTTGAGAGCGTTCAGACCTGCTTGAGTGACGTACACACTTCCAGGAAACTGAGGGAGACACGCTACACGAGAGGATTAGCTCATGACCTCAGGGAATACGACGTACTTGTCTGCTGTAAACCCTCTCGACAGTGTATTATGTCTGCTCCCTGGAAAGTACAGAAAATAGACGTCGAAATTGTACCCCTCAAGGTGAAAAAGATTCATCATGAACCGGGACAATTACGGTGTTTGTATGGAAGCATGATATCTCGGTTACCAAGAGGCAACAGTTTACATGTATATTGCGACGGGTCGGTGGCGGAGGATGGCAGGGCCGGGTGTGGTGTCCTAATAAGGGATTATACGGAGTTTGGGACTGTGGACAGGATAATTGAACTCCGGCTTAGTAATTATATATCATCCACACAAGCTGAACTGCAGGCCATTCTGGCGTGTTTGGAGGAAGTACGTCATGACGACAAAAATGTTTTTGTATTTGTCGATAGCCGAGGAGCACTGGAGTCCTTAAACAGTCGAAACCCAGTCTTCATGTCTATAGTGGAGGACTGTAAGAGAAGAATAACTGAGATATAGCTGAAAGGTTATAGTGTGAAATTCATGTGGATTCCATCTCATGTTGGAATAGTGCTCAACGAGGTGGCGGATGACTTGGCCAAACGTGCCACATCAAAACCACAAGTTGACATTGAATGTGAATTCACAATGAGACAAATAAGAAGCAAAATCAGAAATATTCAGGCACAGGCGGGAGTGGAGAGGAGAGAGATAATGTATGAGAGTAGTCAAACCATGCAACACTACATGTATGTGAGTCAAAACACCCATTTCACTTATGGTAAAAGGAGAAATGCTTGGAGTGACTCTGTGTACATGCGGCTCAGGCTTGGGTACAAATATTACTGGGAATATGGGATAGATGTTCATGATAATGACATGAAGTGTAAACTATGTGGTATGTTAAGGTCTCACACCCTTGCCCATTATGTTCTTGATTGTCCGTTGATTAATGTATATAGAAACACTGAGATAAGGACTGTTCCTGAACAAATAGCCTGGATGTGTCCCAACGGAAAGGTTGATGATATTCTTGTGAGATATAAGAATTTTGCACCAAGATTGTAATATTTTGTTGAATTATCTGCAGGTGTCTTGCAAATTGTCTATACAGTATACCTAGGTCATAAAGGTATTTGTGTGTACGTCTGATACCATACTACTTGTGAAGGAGGAAATGTATATGTTTACCTCTCAGAATGTTTGGTAATATGTTTATTTGTGATGTGTGTCTATGTATATATTAACACGTTGTACTGAATGGGGTGAGAATAGCTTGAGCTACCTCATCCCTTTGTGTGTATTTTACCTCAATAAACTTATTTCAATTTCAATTTCAATTCTTCCTTCGAGGTCTGACACTCTCACTACTACACAACATAAATGTATTTAAACATTGCAACAATGAATAATGAGAATAATTATTATATGGATGGCGTAATAACAGGGGAGCATTAGCGCCTCTGGTGGTCAGATGCTTAACTGTATTAGAGGTTGACAGTTTAGATATTATGGTGAGTAAGGGTGAGTGGCGCGTCTGGGAGTCCCACTTCTTAACGTGTGGCTCAGTTGTCGACCAGCCACCGCCAGGCAAGGGTCACGTTGATTACCAGTGAGCAAATAAATTTGTGTTGCAGATATCTTTATATAGAAAGGATTGTTCGGGGTATGTTTTATGTTTTTATTCCTTATTATTTTGTATATTTTATGTATTTAGACAAAATATAGAGGAGATTGTCAGGTGGCAGCCATAGGTGTACCCACTAGTTAAGTCATTAGGGCGCTTGTGGTAGCCTTAATAGCCATGCCAGTAGCTAGCCATCAATCTTGAGATGATTTCGGGGCCTAGCGTCCCCGCGACCCTGTCCTCGACCAGGCCTTCTTCTTGTTATACATCCCCAGGAAGCAGCCCGTAGCAGCTGTCCAACTCCCAGGTTCTTATTTACAGATAGGTGAACAGGTTCATCAGGGTGAAAGAAAGTGCCCATTTATTTCAGCCTCCACCGGGGATCGAACCCGGAACCTCAGGATTACGAATCCGAAGCGCTGTCCACTCGGCGGTCAGGCCCCTTAAAACAACCTAAAGAGAAATCTTCGACATATTTTGATGAAAATCTGAATGAAACTAGAAATTTTGGCCACAGATTGTGTGAAGATGGTTGTGGTGGTGGGGGGGGGGGGGATTAGGGGGGTGCAGGTTAGTACGATGAGCATGATTCAGAATGATGGAAGGAGAAGGGCTCGTATGATGAATTGACCTAAGGGCCACCATCTACAGTGGCCTCGACGGGGACAGGACGGCGGCGCATTGTCAAAGGTCAGCCTTCCTACTCCCTCCCCCCTTATTTTATTGAGGATTTGTCTTGTGTATATTGTGAACAAGAGGAATGACTCGGCATTTACGACTTGAGTGGTTAAGCGGGTTCATGGGTTAATAATCCTATGGGGGAAACAACACACCTATTTTCTGTGTTACATTGTGGCTTGTTGAGCTTGAAGCTGTTGTCCAGCCTGTCTGTGTTAAATATGGCATTTTAGAGAAGTGGTCTGTATTAATAGCCTCCAATTTGGTCAGTATTATAATTTTTTTTTAAATTTGTAATACTGACCAAGTTGGAGGTTATAAATACAAAGCACTTCTCTAAAAGACTTTACAAAGTATAAAGCAATGCATTAAAATAGTATTACAAAGGCCTCGGCTGTTATTTATTTATTTATATATATCTATAAGAAGTTACATTGGGTTTCTGAGAGTACACGGCATGATGTGTTTACATTCTTGTAAAGCCACTAGTACGCATAGCGCTTCGGGCAGGGCCTTAATCTAACAGATAATATTAAGGAGATAATTTCTAGGAAAATTTATAGGGTAATCTATCAAAATCTATAACAATTTAAACATTTATAGTGTTAGTCCTTCAAAGATTCGTGGTAGTGACAGTTGAACAAGTTCTGGCATGATTGTTGTTGCTGTCTTGAACTTTCTCCAAAGCGGAAAATTATTGATGTGTTTTTGAAGTGAGGTTTCCATATTTGGACACAGTAGGCCAGATGGGACCACAACAGAGACTCGTACAGTTGAATATTCAATGTTGTTCATTTAAGTCAAAGATTCGTTTAACTATTCTTAAGGATTGTTTTCATATTAACTGTGAGTCCCAGATGTTTAATGGCTGGTACATCATAACTCCTAGGTAATATTGACTTATATTTACCAGAGGGCCACCATTTGTCCATAGTGCCCTCTACGGCAACAGGAAGCCGGCGGCTTGTCAAAGGTTCCCCTACGGTTCCTGAGGAGTTTGTCTATCTGTATTTTGAGCGCGCAAACTGCTGCATTATGACATTAAAGGTAGTTTGATAATATGCACAACGTGTCTTGTAGCTAAGGTAAAGGTGACTTGTAATGTTTAGCAACAAGCCACCCTAGATTGTTTAGTGTGTTGACGACGACATTTCGATCCTGGGCCATTCTCAAGTCGACTTGAGAATGGTCCAGGACGGACCGAAACGTCGTCGTCCCTTCACCTTCTAGCGTGTGGTCTGGTCAACATACTTTAGCCACGTTATTGTGACTCATCGCCTGCACTTATTGTGTTAACGACTGGGGCGATGGAGTGGTCATATCAGGATGGCAATTGTGCAAATAAATGTGGAAGATAATTGTTTCCATCTTGTTTACTCTGCGATATGAAATGGTTTCACCTGTAAATGGTAATTTTTGACAATGTAATCACTAGGCTTCTAACGTTGGTTTGGTGCTCAGAGACCATATACTGTACTTAAGAGGTTTTAAGCATGTTATTTATATAATTTAAGCCAATAAACAACTAAATAAATTAATAATACACAGTACGTTTATCTAAGGTTAGCTAAAGGTTTGTTTTTAGTGGAAGACCCTAATAAGATAATGTGTTTCTATGTAACTTTAAAAGAACATTGATGCTTAACCATAGCCTCATGAGTCAGAGACAAAAATGTATTCCGTTAGGCTATTGCAGTCTTATCAGTCTTGCCTACTCGCTATTGTTGATACAATCTGTAATTAATCTCCATTGCAATTTCACCTATTCCAGTGATTGGTTCCAGTGTTCTTGAAATTCATAATTGTATTTTCCTACTCGATTGTATTTGAAATAAACTGTTTATACTTACCCTGGTGCTACATAGCCTTCCTGGTTTGGTGCATTCTTTTGATAATTACTTATGCTTGCCCTTAATATATGTAAAAAATATTTTTTCAGGAGTGTGACACGTGTGGACAAGTGTTGGATCAGAAGAGTCAAGGTAAAGTGCTTATTTAACAACTAGTTCTGGGGAGGAGCGGGTGGAACTAGATGGACGTAGAAAACTTCACATTCTTGTTACACTAACACTGGTTTGTGCCTCGGATGGGGTTTAGGATCCATTAAGTTCAGTAGAACTTCGGTTTCAACTCTTTTTGACCATGTCGTAGCTCAGTCGATTACGGCAGCGTCTGGGATGCTCTCGGATGCAGGTTTGAATCCTCGTCCCGGCCCTTGTGGATTTGTACACTCTTGTTAGCAGGCTGAGAGCTTTTCTTTCCCATAGATTTATTTATAGAAGAGTTAGCAATAAGTCGGCTGGGTTTATTAACGTATTGTTTTTAGGTCCCATTTAGATTATGCCGTTCAGTTTTGGTCGCCATGCTAAAGAATGGACATAATTCACTAGAACACGTCAGTTAGGATGACAAAGTTAATCCCGCAAATTAGAAAGCTTCCGTATAAAGAGATGTTGGAAAAACCTTAACGTGACATGATTGAAGTGTACAAGTGGATGAATGAGCATAACAAGGAAGCTATTGATAAGGCTTTAAATGAAGATAAGTTTAGATTTAGGAAATACCTGGGTAAATACTGGTTTGGTAACTGGGTTGTGAATTTGCGGAACAAATTACTGGATCATGTGCAGACGACGAGTCACAATAACATGGCTGAAGTATGTTGACCAGACCACACACTAGAAGGTGAAGGGACGGCGACGTTTCGGTCCGTCCTGGACCATTCTCAAGTCTATTGTGGATCATACTACTGGATCACTGGATCAGTTTCTTGACTTACGTTCTACTAGTTTACACTCGAAACGCGACTCTCCAATCAGCTTACATCTGTATCCTCAATTGCTGCTAGGTGATCAAAGGCAAACATTTAACCTTGAATGTTTAATCCAAACCAAATAATGGGTAGCAAAGGTGTGTGGTAAGGTAAAAGCTGGGTGGTGAGGCAAGTTTTGGGGTAGTGAAGACTTAGAATATTGTTCAATGTGGGTGACAAAGACTTGCTATGAAGAGTAGGTAAAGAATAAATTGAGAGATAGGAGAATTATCTTAAGATTAGGCTTGGACTGGCTGGCATATGCATTATATATCTATATATCATTAATGCATATATGCCAGGGGGGGGGAGATCTCCCCAAAGGCATAAACTGCTAGGTCAGGTTATCCACAAACCCATCTCCAATGACTCCAAGGTCATGGGAAGCTTGACCTTCCCCTGAAGTTGCACCCACCGTTATATCTGTCTGTATGGCCTGTTTTGCCGCAGTTTGCACAGTGTGCTTCATTATGGCAGGCGAGGCGACTGTTGCCCAATAGATAACAAGCGTAACATCGTAACACAGGGAAATTGTAGGGCTGGACCTGATACGAGGTCCTGTGTAGTGCCACCCGATCAGGGAGGGGCCCATCGAACTTTAAACAGACCATGGATGTCGGGCATGCTGCTCCGTGAATCCTGGTAACTTCCAATAATCCCGCTGATGCACCCCCTAACACATGCAGAGCGGTCTGGATGTTATCCACATCAACACTCTGGTCATTGGGCCAATCTTCCCATACCGGGCCCGACACTGCTCCTGCGACAATACCTGTCGGCACCTGACAGGCCAGTCCCCCAACTTAATAATGTCGGATACACGGATGTGTGATAGAGCCTCCTTTTTGATGTGTAGCTTCAGTGCTGCACCCCTACCCAGGGTACGTATGGTCTCAGGCAGGCAATGTGACCACAATACCGAAGCCTCAATTGCTGCACCTAAGGTACGAGGATTTGCAACCACGCACTGAGCTGATTCTGACTGGATTAGGACAACCACAAACGAGGAATGAGGTACCACAAGAGAAAGGTCTTCTGGAGGCAAAGACATTCTCTTAGCATCTCCCTCTGGCACAGCATCAGCCGACTCATTTTCCAGCAGACGTTTTCCTCTCTGGGACTTGCTGTCAACGTACATGGCGCCCCCGCTCGGGGAGGCGTCCATTAGGGAGGCTCCGGCCTCCCCCGGTGCTGTGAGCCCCTGGGTAGCTGCAGTGAGCACACACTGGCCCAAAAAAGCCATCTGAATTCAAAGATGAGCTCCAGGCGAGGTGTGGAAAGAAAGTCCAGCCAGGGGCGTTCAATCTGCGCGCCAAGATGGCCCGACCTTCGGGCGGGAATCTCCTCCACAACCAAATCTTTTATTGTGGAGTTGTTGCCAACCTACTTTTATCTGGCATGTATTATGCCAGTTTTCGCCTCGCATAATTTTTTCTCATTTGGAAAATACATTATTATCTTCACTATAAATTACTACTATAGTGTGTCATTTCTGCTCACACTCATCTCTAAATAAAATGATTACAAATATTTCCAAAGACATAAACTGCCTCATCCAGCCCGCCTCTTCCCTCATTCCTAATCCACAAACAAAACCAACTCCAACTCCAAGAGGGAAAACCAGGTCTGGGCCTGGACCCGGGCCTGTCTGGGCCTGGACCCGGGCCTGTCTGGGCCTGGACCCGGGCCTGTCTGGGCCTGGACCCGGGCCTGTCTGGGCCTGGACCCGGGCCTGTCTGGGCCTGGACCCGGGCCTGTCTGGGCCTGGACCCGGGCCTGTCTGGGCCTGGACCCGGGCCTGTCTGGGCCTGGACCCGGGCCTGGACCCGGGCCTGTCTGGGCCTGGACCCGGGCCTGTCTGGGCCTGGACCCGGGCATTTCTGGACCTGGACTCGGGCCTTTCTGGACCTGGACCCGGGCATTTCTGGACCTGGACCCGGGCCTTTCTGGACCTGGACCCGGGCCTGTCTGGGCCTGTACCCGGGCCTGTCTGGGCCTATACCCGGGCCTGTCTGGGCCTATACCCAGGCCTGTCTGGGCCTATACCCGGTGCCTTTCTGGACCTGGACCCGGGCATTTCTGGACCTGGACCCGGGCATTTCTGGACCTGGACCCGGGCATTTCTGGACCTGGACCCGGGCATTTCTGGACCTGGACCCGGGCATTTCTGGACCTGGACCCGGGCATTTCTGGACCTGGACCCGGGCATTTCTGGACCTGGACCCGGGCATTTCTGGACCTGGACCCGGGCCTTTCTGGACCTGGACCCGGGCCTTTCTGGACCTGGACCCGGGCCTTTCTGGACCTGGACCCGGGCCTTTCTGGACCTGGACCCGGGCCTGTCTGGGCCTATACCCGGGCCTGTCTGGGCCTGGACCCGGGCCTGTCTGGGCCTGGACCCGGGCCTGTCTGGGCCTGGACTCGAGCCTGTCTGGGCCTGGACTCGAGCCTGTCTGGGCCTGGACTCGAGCCTGTCTGGGCCTGGACTCGAGCCTGTCTGGGCCTGGACTCGAGCCTGTCTGGGCCTATACCTGGGCCTGTCTGGGCCTGGACTCGAGCCTGTCTGGGCCTGGACTCGAACCTGTCTGGGCCTATACCTGGGCCTGTCTGGGCCTGGACTCGAGCCTGTCTGGGCCTGGACTCGAGCCTGTCTGGGCCTGGACTCGAGCCTGTTTGGGCCTGGACCGGGGCCTGTCAAGGCCTGGACCCGGGCCTTTCTGGGCCTGGATCCTGGCCTGTCTGGGCCTATACCCGGGCCTGTCTGAGCCTATACCCGGGCCTGACTCAGCCTATACCCGTGTCGTGACGCTGAACCCCGGTTCATTCCGAACACAGCGATTACACAACACATAACACCTTGCCTCAGCAACCGTTACTACCACCTATACTTCTACACACACCAGACCCTTGAGGCGTACCACTAGGTTTGTACTGGAACACAATGAATGAACATATGGAAGGTAATTAAAGGCCGTCGGGTTTTGTCATTTAATTACAAAGAATAGACACTGACAAATAATAACATATTAACATACTCTATTAGGTCAATACACTTCCAATACCCATAGACCACTTGACCTCCGCGGTCACCACCCACACTCGTAACTTCCGCCTAAGTCCCTAATACGGAATGATTACTACAACGCTCCACACCCGGTTAGTCTTTCATTCAATACTCACATACTGCAGACTTAACTTGGTCACTAAGATCACATCAGGTTCTCGCATAGCTGTCTGCTACACTTCGCTACTGCCGCAAACGGGGATCCAGAGGACTTCTCAGTTCAACTCCCACAATCAGACTGACTTTAGCCAACCATGGCCTCAAACATTTCACCCCGCCTCTCAAGGAAGGTATAATTCGATTAACCTTATCCCTAGAGCGGTAACCTTGATCCTAGAAGCCTGACGAAGAATAATTCCTCTTTCCAGGAATTATTAATTTGGCTAAACAGCTTCGGTCTTAATCCATTGACCTTTCTTAGACATGTGATCCATAGTCTGTCTACTTAACATGTACTTCCAATCATCATTCGTTAAGTGTTGTAGTAATGATCCTCTAGCTAATAATTCCTACTAACTTGTGGATTACAACACCACTCCCCTCCTTAAACACGCATATGTCCCCATATGCATCATTGCAATGGTTCCATTAGTGCAAGGACCTGGAGGATGCACCCACCATATATGTACAACTAAAAAATCATCCAATAAGTTCATCATACACATGATGAAATAAATTAAAATTTTCCCCGACATGACTCACAACACTTCTCCAACATATACATTATATTCACATCATAGCACAGGTAAAATAGTCTGTAATAATTTTTCCCATCACCAACAATGCACATATACCTAAACTGCTGACATATAATTACATACAAACATAACCATAAAATTACATGGACCAGAATGCTGGCACTTAAACAGAAATGACACTAGTCATTAATATATACACAACACATATATATCTAAGGTTCTTCATCCTTAGTAATAAGTTACTAACAATTTAACATCTTGCCCTGTACTGTTGACATAAGGGTTTACAATGATCACACAATGTTTCACTGGCCTCCTCCACAATTGGCAGCATCACTTCTCTTGTCTTCGTGTCCCATGGTTGCTAGGTCATAGATCCTCCATGACCCAGACAAAACCCAGGCTATCCAGCCTGGTGAATGTTGTCAATGTCCCATCGTTGCTCTGAGCTAACGTGATCCTGGCCTCCAGAGCAACGGAGATTCCTACCCCAGGGTCATGTTCCCTCGGGTCTGTGCTGACGTCTCGTTCCAGGGCACCAATCCCAGAACGCTGTAGATACCTCACAGCTCTCTGGTCATCCTTCCTTGCTGTGCTCACCACAGCTGTAGCACATTACTCTAGGCCCATCTGCCCAGAGTGTGTCCACCTGTATTCACACCTTCCCGACCGCTGTACCTGCAAAATATTCCCTCGGAGCCCCTGGCTCGATCCCATTATTACATAACCCCCTCGGCTCCTTACTCTCTCCCCGTATATAGCCTGAGCGCAGCTGCAAAACCATTGCAGCTGGCCCTTATCCCTGCTTTGATGTCAGGGGGCGAATTTCGCCTATAACGTCACGTTGGCTTCACTTCCTCCCCCTTTTTTTTCTAGAATAACTGAGTGTAGCCTCATGGCTTCCCTTCTACTCTACCTGAAGCTCTGTGACATGATCCCGGGGGACCTTCTCAAGCCTAACACTCAGTAATGGTGCCGATGAGGTAATATACAGTATATACATACACATACATTATCACAATAAATACCTCATTAAAATAATTTCACACTTATGTCACTAAAGCATCATACTGCCACTGGCTCGCCTCTAGCGAGATTCCTGTAACAACTTAATTAATGAGAAATTAGTATATCTACTTAGCTCGCCCACTGCAACCATCAACACCTGAAATTTTGAAATTCTACATTGTAATCTTATCCATAAGACTTACCCACTCCGACACACCATCACCACTGGTCAACCCAACCACTGATGACCTCATTATAACACCACGTCTCTCAACAGCCAGGCTCTGCGTCCTGACGCACCTGACCTCATTACACCGATACTCACCGTACCCACCACCACCTGGCCTCCTGTGCCGCTATGCACTCCACAACACCACACTCCATACCAGGCGTCCAAACGCCACTACACTACACCACCCACTACCCATGCTACTCTACACAACACTCTACAAGCCACCCCACACTCTACAAAACTACCATGCCCATGCACCACTCAACACCGCACTCTACACACTACCCCACACTCTACAAAACTACCATGCCCATGCACCACTCAACACCGCACTCTACATCCTACCCCACACTCTACAAAACTACCATGCCCATGCACCACTCAACACCGCACTCTACACACTACCCCACACTCTACAAAACTACCATGCCCATGCACCACTCAACACCGCACTCTACACACTACCCCACACTCTACAAAACTACCATGGCCATGCACTACTCTACAGTACATACTATGCTCCTTCTGTGTTCATGACCCCACGAGAGCGGGTCGGATAGCGATGTGTCACCGTCGCCTGTGGACCTTGTCCCCGGTCCTGCGAAGGCTGTTCTGTGTTATCAACCCTTGAATGCCAACTCCTCGTACCCCTACCTATGTTCTCAGCCGCTGGTGTGCTCTCCCCTGGCACACTCTCCGTAGGGTATGGCTCCTCACTTGCCTGACCGGTCAGTGTATAGACGCGGTCTGGGTGACAGGAGAACACGTGCCCTGTGTTTAGCACCTTAACCTTCACTTCTGCATTCTTTTTGCTAATTACCCGACATGGCCCCACAAACTTGGGTGCCAACTTACCTTCTGCCTGAGCGTGCATCTGCTTCACGAATACCCTATCACCTTCATTGATCACCTTTGCTTGGACCTTGTTCCGCGCATTATAATATGCCTCTGCTACCTCTGTCGACTTTCTTAAATGTAGTTTCACCAAGTCAAATGCCTTGGTTGCTCGCCTACAGACAACACTTTTGAAGTCTAACGCATAGCATGGCTGTTGCTTGCTTGTGAACGTCGTGAACGGAAGTCGGGGATCGAACCCATGCAACAAAAAATGCGGGGTTTCTCCCACCGACCTATTGAACGCCGTGTTGAGCGCCGACTCCACCATCGACAAACTCTGATCCCATGCAAGCACATCATCAGCAGCCAAATGCCGCAGAATACTGATTACTTCAGCATTGTGTCTTTCAACCAAACCATTCGCCGATGGTCGATATGCCAGCACTGGAGTATGTTTGAATTGATACACACTCGCGATGCTTTGAAATACTTGATTGATAAACTCTGACCCTTGGTCTGACACAACTTGTTGAGGAGCCCCAAACCTGGTTAACACACTTTCCACCATGGCCTGGGTCACATCCTCTGCCGACTTAGAACGGAGTGCACTCACCACAGTGAACCGTGCGAGTACATCCACTGCTACAAATATGTACCTCGCCCCTGAATGAGCTTGTGGTAGCGGCCCAATGAGATCTATGTGTACTCTCTCGAAGGGAGTACTCACCTCCGCCCCCAACCTATGTGCCTTGTACCTCAGACAACTGTCACAAGAGGCTACATAGACCTTGATATCTTTACCCATGGATGGCCAATAGAACCTTTGACGTGCCCTCTGCAACGTCTTGGACTCCCCTCCATGGCCTGCTGCTGGGATGTTAGGACACAGATACATTGCAGTCCTCTGGAACTCCGGTGTCAAGACTGCCTGGTATACTGGTTCATACCGTATACCCGAAACCCTACCAAGATGATACAACACCTCATCTTCAACCACAAACTCATCCACTGGGGCTGGAAGTGACTTCCTCAACTCCGCACGCTGACCCCTCAAAAACTTCCTTACCTCCCCTTCAGGGGGTAACCTTCCTGACTCCGTATCAACTCCCTCACATTCCACGACACATCTTCCTCCCCCCTTTCACTCACCACTGCTACATTGTGACACCTTGACAACGCATCAGCGACACATTGCTTTTCCCTGGTACATGTTCAAAGTTTGTAATGTTAAACTCTGAGAGCGAGGTAACCCACCGTGCCAGCCGCTGACAAGGCTCCTTGGACTCGAACACATACTTAAGGGGTTTGTGATCGCTTCTGAGCCAAATTTCATGTCCAAGCAAGATGTACCGATTCCGCTGTAATATGAATGTGATCGTTAGCGCTTCCCTCTCAATCGTACTATAGTTCCTCTCTGCAGGACATAGTACTCGTGAACAAAATGCAATGGGACGCTCCCGTCCTCGCTCATCCACCTGAGCTACCACACCACCTATCGCTGCGCCAGAAGCATCCGCATACACCAGAAACGGTTTGCTAAAATCTGGGTGCGCCAAGATACTGCGAGAGCTGACAGCAGCCCTCAGTACCTGGAACGCCTGCTGTTGTTCCTTCCCCCACACGAACTCTGCAAGTCCACTGATCTGATGTAATGGTCTTGCAATTTTTGAAAAATCTTTAATAAATCGCCGATAATAGCTAACCAACCCCAGGAAAGATCTGCACTCTTTCTTGTTCTGTGGAACTGGTAACTCTTGAATATCCCTGGTTTTATCTGGCAATGGACTGATACCCATCCGGCCCACTGTATGACCCAGAAATGTTACCGATTCTCCAAAAAAAAACTGCATTTTTCGAAATTCACTTTGAGGTTGTGTGACCTCAGCCTTAGCAAGAGTTTCCTCAAATTATGCATGTGCTCCTCTAATGACTTTCCCAGCACGATTACGTCATCGAGGTACAGCAACGCTGTGGGACCTATCAACCCCGATAATACACTCATCATTAGCCTACTGAACACAGCAGGTGCTGACTTCAACCCGAAAGGAAGTCGTTTATATTGCCAGAGCTCGTTGCACGCACTAAACGCTGTGATTTCCCTCGACTCTTCCTCCAGCGGTATCTGGTGATACCCACTGAGTAGGTCTAATGTGGTAAAATATTGTGTACCCTTCAAGTGTGTCAATGTGTCCTGTATGTTAGGTAATGGGTATGCTTCGTCTTTCGTCAGCTTGTTTATTCTGCGGAAATCTACGCATAACCTCACTCCCCCATTCTTTTTCCTGACTACTACGAGAGGGCTGTGCCACGGTGAACTGGATGGTTCAATGATATCATGCTCCCTTAGCTGGCTTATCTCCTCTTTCACCTCCCTCTGGTGTGCCACTGGTATGCTATATGCTCTCGTATATAAGGGATGTGCGCCCTCTACGTCAATCCTATGTGCTCCTTGAGTAATGCACCCCGGGGGTTCCCCTCTCAACGCAAAAACATCCGGGAACTCCCTTACTAAGCCCCTTAAGGCTTCCTTAACCTCCCTTTCCATGGACATCCTATCCACTATTCCCATTAATTTATCCATTCTATCCTCGTCGCCCTCACTCTGACTTACTGACATGGCTGCAATAATCTCCTCCACAGGGTGTCCCCCACGCTACCTGTGCATGCTTACTCAAGGTGACTGGCCACCGAGAGGGATTAAAAACCCTCAACCGAATTACCCCTTCATTTATGTCTTCAATAGTCTCCATTATCACCAACCCTGCTGGATTATCCAATGGCTCAATTTGCACAACGTCTACTCCCTTGGCTTTACATGCCATTTTAATCACTAAGGATGCTTCTCCCGGAATGGTGACATCCTTGGGTACCGTGACTGCCCACTGTATATTCTGGTCCCCAGCCGAGTTACCACAGTTACCCCTCACTACTGCTACTCCTTCTCTACTCCTCACCTTGTTAACGTCTACCGCTTGACCCCCACATACCAATTTATTCCCCCTTGCGCTGAACGCTATGGTACATGAGTATTTTTCGAGGAAATCAATTTCCAGGATAATGTTGGTATGTTTCAGCCCTATATCCTGTATTACTACAAAACTATGTTTAAACCATCTATCTTCTAGCTGGAAATCCACAGTTGTCTCACCCAACACCCGCAACGCATTATCCCCCACCGCCGTTAATCTCCTGTTGTTAGGTATCAGCCTGACGTCTGATCCTAACACGCTACGACTCATGATGGACACGGAAGCACCGGTGTCCACCAAGGCTGTATAGATAGTGCCCTTTAACCGTAAATGCACCTTTATGGGATGACCCGACCCGACGGTACACAACCACTGTCCGCCACCCCCTACTGTACACATTGGGTAATTAGGCGGAACAAAAAGCTTACACTGCCAGGCCAAGTGACCACCGTCACCACACAGCTTACACACTTTGGTCTGCTTAAGTCGTTCTGGCTCGTGTTTACCTGCAGTGTACCCGTTCCCCGGGGATACCCTCTACCGGTACCCTGGTTCTGGTGGTACATTCCTGTTGCTCCCTGAGCAGGCGTGTATCGTGGTGGAGCAGGAGTGAACCTGCCTCCACGTGCCCCTTGATTATAGCCTCCTCGCTGCCCACGAGTACCCTGATGGGGTCCCCACGACACCCCACTCGTATTGTGTCCCTGGAACACCCTTGGCTCCCAGCCCTTATTATTGTTACGTCGAGGAGCACCTCGCCCCTTGCCCTTGGAATGTGTGACCCCCGCCGCGGATCCATCCTCTACTGGCTGAGCTACTGGGGCCCAGAGCTGAGCCTGTCTCTCTTGCGTGTCTGCAAGATTTGCCTGTTCCTTAGGGGACACTTCTTTGAAAATGTCATCCTCTGTCAGTTTGTGTCGGGCTATTCTCCGCCCAAAACACTGCATGTTTCACCGCTTCCTTAAAAGACTTAGCTTCCCTGCAGTGTAACGCACTTTCCCGCGGTAATGCATCGAAAAAACACTCCGTTGCATAGAGGATAGTAGGGGGAGACTGTTGGTACTGTCTAGACATCTGGAAAGTAGTAGTTGTTGCTCTTGTGGCTGCAGTTCTTGAATATATAGATGTGATATGATAAAATAGGTGATGGAGCAGGCCAAATCTCTTCCTAGAGAGATTACCGTGACAGCTCTCTCCCGAAGCCTGCTCCTATTGCCTATTCAACTGCAGCAGAGTGTAGAATAGTAGAAGTGGAAGAGTCCACCTCGTGGACTCGAAAAAGTGCGTCGGCGACGATGTTGTCGGTGCCTTTGGTGAGGAGGATGGTAATGTTGAAGTTCTGTGGATACAGAGCCCAGTGTAGCAGATGCTGGTTGGTGAACTGGGGCTGCTGCAGAAACTGAAGAGAATGGTGCTTGAAGATGTTGAGAGAGCACTGCATGACTCTGTGGAGTATGAGTCAAGCCTGCTGAATGGCACAGCATGAGTGGTGATCCAAGGAGATGGTGAGATTGTTCCTATCATGCAAGGCCCAGCATAGCAAGTGCTAATTGGAGAACTGGGCTTGCAGTAGAAACCGAAGGAGATTGTGATACATGATGTTCACATGGTGTTGCAGGACTCGGCGAAGTTTGGAGAACAGATCCTGATGTAGGGACTGAAGAATGTTGAAGGCCGAGAAGAGATTGAAGTTGTAACCTAGGATATTTGACGTTTCGTTTTGCACGTCGGGCAGCATATTGAGTGCTTCCTCTCTGATGATTGTAGCTGGAGTTCACGATCCCATCTCGCGGCGGTATGATGTGTTCCTATCGCCAGGGTTGGAAAACTGAAGGTTTTTTAATACATGGCAGGGCGAGAATGGAGTTAGTACAGGACAAGCATTTACGCTTTTCAAATGCAATGGAAGGTAAGTTTCTTACAATATTTTAGCTGAGGGCTGATAAAGTTGTCTGGAGGAGCACGTTTATTTGGATTTTGTTCGAATAGAGAAGGATCTTTCCTAGTGTTGGAATACATAGAGACTTTAGAACCATTGTAGTCAGGCCAAGTACAACGAGAAGGATTAGACAAGACCTTGGTAATGTTAGTTGTCTTACTCAGGTCGTTGGAGGAGATGGTATCACACTTGTTCTGACTTTCCTGGAGTTGACCGTATTGGGGGCACTGCTTTCCGTGGTGTTTCACAATGTTAGCAGCCGTACGTTCTGGACGGAACCTGATGTAGAATACCTGATGGTAGAACACAAGATAGAACACAAATGACCATTACCGGAGCCTGTTTGGGACAGACTCGTCATAGTTGTTGATGGTATGGCTGAACGGCTCGGAAGATACTGGTACCTTTATCAGATGTGCCTTTAACAGAGGAGCGTTCGGCTTACCTGTCATCTGAGACATGTCACAATTCTTTATACAGTATTTAATATCTCAAATCATACCTGGCCAGTAGTAGTCCTGTTTCAGGGCCTTGTAGGTCTTGTTGAAGCCGTACGGAGAGAGAGATCCATGGACCAGATGCAGGATATCTGATCGTAGGCTGTTGGGAACTACCAGTTGTTTGATGATGTCCCGTTCATCGTCGTCCCCTCAATTTTCTGATTATTTAATGCCAGTATAACACTTTGTTTTCTGAAAAGAAACTAGGGATAGGGTTAGGTTGTGTCTCAGCCTGTAAGAATAAAGATGTTAAGGAAAGATCCTCTCTATGCGACTTACGGAACTCCAGTACTGTGAGATTCGGTGGGTGGCTCGGAGAAGCTTGAGGAACAGCTGCAGCAGCTGGTTTCGGGAGTGCGGCTTATGCACGTGTCGTCACCAGGACAGGACATGTCGCCAGAATCTGTTGCTTGGACCTCTTCTTTAACAAACTGCAGGATAGGATTTTCCGCTGCGGAGTCACTTGCCTGGGGGTTTTGTGGTGGTAATTACATTCGTAGGTTGTTGATCTCCTGCCAAGTCGTTGCCCAGGAGAAGTTGAACTCCAGACTTGGGAAAAGGCTTTTCCCTGATGGCGACTTGGACTGCACCTTGCATAAACGGACAATCCAGGTGGACTATGGTAAGTGGATAAGGAGTAGTGGCAGTTAGGTCCGTGATGAGGACAGTTTCTCCGGTGTAGGTGACGTTGGGTACAGCTGACTTCAGAAGAATAGATTGTAGAGCAGCTGTGTCCCTCAAGATCTTCTCTTTTGAACCTTTCCTCCGAAGCTTCACTGCTGGCAGAGACTGTTCCAGAGTACAGGTGTCTGTTGGAGAGTTCATCAGTGGATGAAACAAAAATATTCATCACAGGCTTAGAAATCTTAGGAATTTTAGGTGGTGATGATTTGGGCTTAATCTCAATGCCGACTTTACAGTGAGGACTGGTACACTCTTCTATGGCATGTCCATAGGTTCTGCAATAACGACAGTACAAAGAGGAGTTCACATTATTGGTACTCACTTTTTCAGGACTAACCCATGGGGTCTTACTAGATGTGTTGGATGGTACTCTGAATAAGACTAGGAGTCCGCCAACTGAGCACATCTAGTAAGGTCGGTTTCTTCCTTGTTTGCTAGGTAGAGGCCTATGGGATTAGGTACACACCTAAGGAATTCTTCCACCAGGATGAGGTTGATGAGATCTGTAGAGGTGAAGACTTGTGCGGCTTCCAGCCACTTCATAAAATAAAGTTTTGTTATTTGCCAACTCTAGGCAAGTGGTAGCACTTTAAGGTAATCCATGAACTTATGTCTGTGGGTCTCGATGGAGAGGAGGTAAGCATAGAGCACTGCCTGTTTCAATACTTTGTAGTCAGTTTCGGACGCCATAGTACTGAGTCACTGCAGCTCTACCTGTTATGAGACCTGAGAAGCACAGACCACTGATCCTGAGGCCAGCTAAGTTGGGTAGCCAGAGCCTCAAATGAAGTTAAAGACATCTACTTCTGCCTCAACAAAAGATGGCATTAACTTAATTGCATGTGAAAGGTCAAAACGTACCGGAAGGTTAGCTTCTGCTTGTTGGCGCCAAGTGTGGTGTGTAGTTTATAAGTCAAGTTCTCTTCTACGGTGGTCTAGTCAGGGCGGCTTGTTTCTTATCGTGTTCACGTTGTATCTCTAGCTCGCGTTCTTTTAACTCTAGTAGTTCCTGATCACGCTCTCGTTGGAATTCAGCTAGCTCCCTCTGAGGAGCAGCTTCCTGAATAGCTTGATACTACTAAGAGGCCAGCCTGTTCATCAGCTTGTCATTTTTCTGGTAATACGAGCCCAGTGAGCCCACGATGAAGGCGTGGACGGTGACCTGCCTGTAGGTCCGTCTCAGCGCAGCTGCAATTGGTGCATATTTCTGCTCCTTCCACAGTCTTGCTTCATCTAGGCAAGATTCGCAGTTTTCAAAGGGGCACGTTACGGCAATGAGGAGGACCTCTCCCTTCTTTTCGAGGACAATATCTGGTCGTAGGGTGCTGTCGACGCCAGGGATCTGTTGATTTGCCGATATCAACTTCCAAAACCTGTCCTCAGCAGCTTTCAAAATGCGCTGAACCAGGGCGTTATGACGCTGGTTCATGCCATTTGATAATCTCATGCAGTGGTTTAGGACGTGTGACAGGGTCTCATTTGGGTTCCTGCAGCGTTTGTCAGTGTTCAGGCTGAAGCGCCTGGCTTCATTGAGGGGGAGGAGATTAAGCTTCGCCCTATGGATGAACCTCCAGTTGGCAAAGGTTGTTTATGCACCGTCGTAGATGGAGGATGAGGCACGTACCTTTGCTACGTGTTGCCTAACCTTCCCCTGGTCTGGCTTGTCATGCAGGTGTTCGTCTCGGAGGCCCCTGTGGTGGTTACGTATGTTTCGCGCCACGAGCCTCCTTTCTTTATGCGTCATTGTCCTTTCTCTGCACGTTAGTGTTAGTTCTTCACCGTCCACGGAACATGTGGTGTGCATCCTTGCAGATGCATTTCTGGCTTTTGACAAGCCCGTTTCGTGTCCTGTTGGCCGTTGAGCCATGGCTTCCTTAGATAGATATTGGCACACGTTCGCCAATGTAGCATCCTTGCGTAGCCTCTTGTCACACCACCTTAGTGCAGTAGACTCGTACGATGCTTCACGTTTCTTGGTCCGGCGTGGTAAGGAGTTTAAAAGCCGAATCAATGACGAACACGTCTGAGTCTTCTGCAGCGAGGGGATACCACAGGAGCCTGCTGCTGCACTTCCATATAGGTAATCGTTCATGGCGAAGTTAGAGAGATATAGAGTTGACTTTATGAGTTTGTGTAGGTGGTCGTCCAGCTGCTGCCAATCGCCCTTCCTCAGCTGCCAGGTTCACATGGCAAACACTGTCGTGGGGAATACGAACGATTTTAATGTGTCGATTTGTTGCCAAGGTGTTAGCTTGCTGGTCAATATGGCTTCTCCAAGCTAATTGAATTCTTCAATGGCATGTAAGTTTGGCAGTAGGTGGAAGCTTACTGGTCTCCCAAGGAACATTGTTTCCTCGCCGTTTTCGCGGTTTCTGATGCTCCGATCTTGAACGTCGTGTTTCTCAGACCCCTTGGCTGCCATCCAGACATGTGCATGGAGGAGCACTTTCTTGGGTTCAGCGCCAGTCTCAGGTCCTCGCAGGTTGCCGCGGTGACGTCGAGAAGGCGTTGTAGGCCTGCTTCTGTCCTGGCCAGCAGTGTGATGTCATCTGCTTTAGGCCGGGCAGGGGTATTTGAAGTCGGGGTCGGTGTCGAGGCCAGTGGCGATGGCTGTCCACAGGATTGGCTCAATGACAATGTTAAACAATAGTTCACTAATCGGACAGCCTTGGCGAACCCCGCAGTTGACAGGGATCTCATTAGTTTCTCCACTGGTGGTCATGAATCTAGAGTTCTCTCTTGTGATGCTTCGAATTACGTCAATGAAGGTGTCCCCCGCACCAGTCCGACGGAGGGAGGCGTCGATCAGCTCGATCGGTACGGATCCGAACGTGTTCGTGAGGTCCAGTGATGCAATGCAGATGTCACTGTTCCCCTCTCGTGCTTCATCAAGGTAGTGCTGGAGGATGAAATTGTGATCCAGCACGCCATCCGTAGGCATGAACCCTTTCTGTGCATTGCACAGGACATTGTTGTGTACAATCCAGCTCCTCAGGCAGGCAGCCAGGCACCCTGTGTACAGTTTCTATATTGTACGACACAGGGCGATTGGTCGCCAGTTTGTGACGGCCTGAGGGGTCTCCATCCTATGGTATAAGGATTGTGCGCGATTTCTTCCATGCCTGGGGATCTTCTTTGGTTGCAGCCATATATTAAAAATAACAGTTAGTACCTTGCACTCTGGGTCGACTTGCTTCCAATGCCTGTATGTGATCCTGTCGTCGCCCGGTGCTGTGTTCTCTGCTTTCGAGAGCTGCATCTCAACTTCGCCCTCCCTGAATGCGGCAATGTTGAGTTCGGTACGGTCTGCTCGTGGTTCGGGGATTGCCTGTAGTGCCTGAGGGTCTGCTAGGGGTGGTCTTGGTGCCAGCATCTGTGAAGTGCCTCACACGGTATGTTGCATCTGGCACTTTCTCCAGCGGTGACGAGTCAAACTGCCCTCCTCCTGTTTCTGTATAAACGCTGGATGGATTTGCAGTCGTTGACGTAGATTACTGGGGGTGCTTGTCGTTCACCATCTGTCCTGATGCGGAAGCGTGAGTTCACCGTCTCCGTGATCTCCTCGAGGAGGCAAGTGAAGCCGTCCCAGTCAGGTGTCCTGAGAAGGGGTCGTAGAATGACTAACACCCACTCTTGTGCCGCGTTGTCCGTGTGTTGTTGTATCGGTTCCCCTGGGATATCCTGGTCGTGGTGAGGTGATGCATCTACATCTTCTGTCATTCTTGCTAGTGGCTGGGGAGGCTGGGTCACCCCTGTCCAGCCCTGGGGGTTGGAAGGTTGGCGAGTGGTGTGGGAATGGCACTTCAATCACAACTGGTGAAAGCGGGTGAGCTTGGTGTGGTTGCCGGAGTCGAGGTGGTGACAGGTCGGGTGATGGTATAGGACTGCAGGGCGTTGGTGTTGAGGAAGCTAAGGCAATTGTAGGAGATGGAGGTGTCCTTGGGGTACAGGGGTTTGAGGCAGGGGTCAGGTCAGCAGGGCTAGACGGCAGCACATGGTCAGGTCGCCAAGGTTCAGGATTTGGCAATGGACTATGTTGTCAGTTCCTTGGCCGGCACAGGCTGTTCGTTGACTGGGGCTTTGCTAGCCGTCCGATGTGAGTGCGACTCCTTGTAGCTCAGCAATCTTGGAGTTGCAGGAGAACTCGCAGCCGTGGGTACTGCACTGGAATAACAGGTGATGGTCTTCTGGTGTCCTCGCCACCCGGATCTCACGGAGTCGTGCGCAGGTGAGAGTCGTTGGTCTCTCTTTCAGGGTCAACCCACAACCTGCTCATTTGTATTTAACCTCTGTGATGTGGATGTTGTGGCCACCGTCTAGGTGTCTCGTTAGTGGCACACGCTGGCTTGTCCACGCCTGTGATGTGTAGATGTGTGGACAGTTTGCCTCAGTGCACCTAAAGTGTCGTGGAAGGGGAAACCAGATGGTGAGGGTTTCCCCGTGTCTCTGTGGCTGTTGGTCGGGGCTTGGTGCTGCAGGGTTTGGGTCGTCATGGTGCATGATATAACCTTCTCGGGGGGGGGGGGAGGGCTGGTGTCGTCTCACGAGAAGACCCTGAGGCGTCGTCGTTCTCTTCTTGTCGTAATGGGAGGCGAGGCCTATTGCCAGTGCCGTCACTACTGGCAACAGAGTTTCTTGTGATTCTTATGAAGACGTACCTCTCGGCTCGTTGTCTGTTGGTGTATGTGTCGTCCCAGAAGTCCACATCGTTGTCTTCAGATGCCTGTATTCCATCCGGGGAGGGTTCAGGGTAGTTCAGTCTATTGCCAGAGCTGGAATCCAGGGCGGCCTCGGAGGTGGTGTCACTGCCCTAGGGTTGTGTCTGATTGTAACCACACGGTCAACGTCGCTGGAGTCGGTCCTTCGTGGTGGTGATGCAGGCGTCGCCAGGGCCAACCCCACGGGTGGCGTCGCTGACGACGACCCTCAGTCTTGCATCACCTGAGCTGATGTCGCTGGAGACGGCCCTCAGGTGCACAGCGCTGTATGAGCCAGGATCGATGGTGGTGTCGCTGGAGCCAACCCCAAGAGTGGAGATGCATGAATCGATGGAGCCGACCCCAAAGTTGGTGCTGCTGAACTTGGTCCCGACCGGGTTGGTCCTCGAAGCCGACACGCCAGGGTCGACCACAGAGCGGGCGTCGTCGCTGGAGGTCATCTCATCGAGGGCCAGTCCCACAGTGCCGGGTCCGTGCTGCTGAAGATGGTCTCCACAGGAGTCGCCCTTGAGGCCGACTCGCCAAGGTCGACCTCGAGGCGGTCATTGTCGCTGGAGGTCATCTCGTCAACGGCCAGCCCCAATGTGCTAGCCCCCGGATTCGCGCTGCTGGAATCGGTCCCCATCAAGGTCGCCCTCGAGGCCGCCTCGCCAAGGGCGACTGCGAGGCAGTCGTCGTTGCTGGAAGTGTCTCCCTGTGCCAGTTTCACAATCCTCGCCCCCGAGTTCGTGTTGCAGGAGCCAACCCTCACAGAAGCCAGCCTCCCAAGGCTGACGTCATGGTGGGGGAGCGTCGTCGTCCTCAAAGCTGCCTCGCCAAGGGCGGCCTCAGGGTAATCGTCATCGCCAGAATCACCGGCCAGCCTCACAACGCTGACCCCGTGGTTCACGTCCCTGGAGCCGACCCCCACAGAAGCCAGCCTCCCAAGACTGGCCTCGGGGCAGGGAAGCCTCGTCGTCCTCGAAGCCGCCTCTCCAAGGGCGACCTCGAAGCAGTCGTTGTCGCCAGAAACATCACGGGCCAGCCTCACGGCGCTGATCCCCTGGTTCTCGTCCCTGGAGCAATCCTCTACAGAAGCCAGCCTCCCAAGGCTGACCTCGGGGCCGGCGGGCATCATCATCCACGAGGCCGCCTCGTCGAGGTCGATCACGAAGCAGTCATCGTCGCTGGAGTCATCGAGGGCCAGCCCCACAGTGCTGGCCCTTGGGTTGGTGTCTAGGCAGGCAGTGTTGCTGGTGGTCGTCCTTACAGCAGGCCCCACCCTGGGGTGGGTGGGGAAGCCGGGGTCCATCACCGTCGAGGTCGACCTTGTTACGTACTCCTAGCTGAATACGTATATAAATTTAAAATAACTTGTTTTGTTCCATTATATCATTGCCTGTATATGTACACACATTGTGTTTTTGGTAAATTATCGTGTGGTGTGGCAGCGTCAGTGGAGACAGGAGCGCGGTTGCTTTGCACACGTCTAATACCTGTTAGATTCGGGAAGTTAGAATTGCTGGACCTGTTCAGTTGCGAGTTCCAGATGTCACTTTTATAAAGTTTATATAATTGTTTATTTGCTGTAATTAAGCAGGTGGCATTGTACTTATATATTTTGTAAGTAACTATTATATGTAATTTGCATTCTTATGTGTTTTGAGAACAAGTGGTTGTTCAATTAGTTTTAAATATTAAAAAGTCTTTAGTTTCCATCCCTCATCCTGGATGAGGCAGACGGGAGAGAATTATGGGTAAGCGACAGAGCGAGAGTCGGTAGCTGATACGGACCAGGATAGATCACATCTTTGTAGAGTTAAGTCTGTAACATTCATGTTGTGCCATATTTTTATTATAGTATATTATAAGAGACAATATTTTTTGTTTGTTGTATAAGTTAACTTTACCATCTGTGTTTTTTATATTATACTGTTTTGAATATATATATTATAAGTTATATGTATAATTCTTCAGTCCTAAGGGAGAAATACTTTTAAGTCTTAGCCTGTTATCATTCATGGGGTTATACTGGTGACCCGCTTTAGAGAGCAGCTGTGGTATCCCTAGACGTAATTTAAGCTTGGCTGCTGTAGGTCACGAGCCGTAACGAACGATAGGTAACAGAGTTATGGGGGCCTGTGCCCGGAAATATTGTTCCCATTTAAACTTAACTGTGCTAATCTAACCTTGCCTTCCTAGGTACCAGTGTGTCAAGTGTCTGTGCGTTTCTTAAGAACTATTCCATGTGCCAAGCAAGCCTTCCTGTGTGTCAAGTAACAACGTTTCACGATTTTGAGGTAAGTCATCCTATATATTTGTTTGTGCAGTGAGGCCAAGCGAATTTTCAGTGTGGTGACAATTTTACAGTGAAGTGTAGTGCAGTGCCATTGTTTTAATTATTGTTGTGAATCAAGTGCCAAGTGTTAGTAACGATGGAGGAGAAAGTTGCATCGTTGTTGGCTCACCTAGACTTTGAAGGGATTCAGAGCCTTAAAAAGACTGAGTTAATACAAATGGCAAATCAGTTGGATTTGACCGCCAACAATAGAATGGTTAAAGCCCAAATATTGAAAGTCATTGTGACGCATTTTGTTGAGAATGGAGAGTTAGAGGAAGAAGTTCTAGAGGAGTTAAGAGAGGAGTCGAGTGATCAGATGACGTTAAAGCGTCTTGAGTTAGAAGCGCAAATAGCCAATGCTAAGCTTGAAGCTCAAAAAGAACAGAAAATATTAGAGGCTGAAGCTCGTCAAAGAGAGATTGAAGCTCAACAGCAACAGCAAATATTAGAGGCTGAAGCTCAGCAGAGGGAGCTTGAGACTAGGCGGTTAGAAATTGCGGCACAAAACCAGAGAGGTTTAATTGAGTTGCAACTAGAAGCCACAAAGAAGCAACAATTAGAGATTCAACAACAAATGGCTGACACTAACTTAAGGCTTGAAACACAGCGTATGGCAGCTGGGCATGGAAATACTAGTAATGTTTCAACAAATAGTGATAATAATCCCATAAGGATGAATAAGTATATAGAGTTGCCCAAGTTCAATGAGGAGGATCCTGAGGTTTTCTTTGCACATTTTTATAAAATTGCCATTAGTATGAACTGGCCAAGGGATCAGTGGGTAGCCATTATGCAGTCTCAATTTAAGGGGCGTAGTCAGGAGGTTTTTACATCCCTACCCGACGCTCATAGTTTTGATTACGAATTTGTAAAGAAAAGCATCTTAAATGCGTATCAATTAAATCCAGAGGCACACAGGCAGAAGTTTCGGAACCTAAGGAGGGTAAGTGATCAGACAATAGCAGATTTTACTCGTCAGAAGACGAATTTTTGCAACAGATGGTTAAAGTCACTTTTAGTCACTGAGTTTGATGCCTTAAAGAATCTTCTTATCATGGAAGAAGTATTGTCATGTCTCCCAGACAAGTTGTCTACTTTTATGGCAGAACAAAAGAATGTAACAGACATTTATGAGTTGTCAAAGCTCGCAGATGA
>NC_059654.1:19599007-19663138 GCF_020424385.1 Procambarus clarkii | reverse complement strand
AGCCTCTGCAACACTCTTCAGCCTCTGCATCACTCTCTTGAGCCTTTGCATCACTCTCTAGAGCCTCTGCATCCCTCTCTGAAGCCTTTGCAACATTCTCTTCAGCCTCTGCATCCCTCTCTCAAGCCTCTGCATCCCTTTTTTGAGCCTCTGCATCCTTTCTTAAGAAAGGGATTTCTTGAGCCTCTGCATCACTCTCTTGAAATCCTGCATCCCTCTCTTGTGCCTCTGCATCACTCTCTTGAGCCTTTGCATCACTCTCTTGAGCCTCTGCATCCCTCTCGTAAGCCTCTGCAACACTCTTCAGCCTCTGCATCACTCTCTTGAGCCTTTGCATCACTCTCTAGAGCCTCTGCATCCCTCTCTGAAGCCTTTGCAACATTCTCTTCAGCCTCTGCATCCCTCTCTCAAGCCTCTGCATCCCTTTTTTGAGCCTCTGCATCACTTTCTTAAGCCTCTGCATCCCTTTCTTGAGCCTCTGCATCACTCTCTTGAAATCCTGCATCCCTCTCTTGTGCCTCTGCATCACTCTCTTGAGCCTTTGCATCACTCTCTTGAGCCTCTGCATCCCTCTCGTAAGCCTCTGCAACACTCTTCAGCCTCTGCATCACTCTCTTGAGCCTTTGCATCACTCTCTCGAGCCTCTGCATCCCTCTCTTAAGCCTCTGCATCCCTTTTTTGAGCCTCTGCATCACTCTCTTAAGCCTCTGCATCCCTCTCATGGGCCTCTGCATCTCTCTCCTGAGCCTTTGCATCACTCGCTTAAGCCTCGGCATCCCTCTCTTGAGCCTCTTCGTCACTCTCAAGAGCCTCTGCATATCTCTCTTGTGCCTCTGCATCCCTCTGAAGCCCTCTCGTGAAACCTCTGCATCACTCTCTCGAGCCTCTGCATCACTCTCTTGATCCTCTGCATCACTCTCTTGAGCCTCTGCATCACTCGCTTGAGCCTCTGCATCACTCTCTAGAGCCTCTGCTTCACTCTCTTCAGCATCTACATCACTCTCTTGAGCCTCTGCTTCCCTCTCTTGAGCCTCTGAATCACTCTCGTGAGCCTCTGCATCACTCTCTCTAAATCCTTTGCATCCCTCTCTTGAGCCTCTGGAACATTCTCTTGAGCATCTGCATCGCTCTCTTAAGCCTCTGCATCCCTCTCTTGAGCCTCTGAATCCCTCTTATGAGCCTCTGCAGCACTCTCTCTAGCCTCTGCATCACTCTCCTCATCCTCTGCATCCCTCTCTTGAGCATCTGCATCACTGTTTTGAGCATCTGCATCACTGTCTTGAGCATCTGAATCCCTCTCTTGAGCCTCTGCATCACTCTCCTGAGCCTCTGCATCACTCTCTGGCGCCTCTGCATCAATCTCTTGAGCCTCTGCATCCCTCTCTTCATCCTCTGCATCACTCTCTAGAGCCTCTGCATCATTCTATTGAGCCTCTGCATCCCTTTCTTAAACCTCAACATCATTCTCTTGAGCCTCTGCATCACTTTCTTGAGCCTCTGCATCACTGTTTTAAACCTCTGCATCTCTCTCTTCAGCCTCTGCATCACTCTCTAGAGCCTCTGCATCATTCTCTTGAGCCTCTGCATCCCTTTCTTAAACCTCAACATCATTCTCTTGAGCCTCTGCATCACTTTCTTGAGCCTCTGCATCACTCTCTTAAGCCTCTGCATCACTAACGTAAGCCTCTACATCACTCTCCTCAGCCTCTGCATCCTTCTCTTGAGCCTCTGCATCATTCTCTTAATCCTCTGCATCACTCTCTTGAGCTACTCCATCACTCTCTTGAGGGTCTGCATCCCTCTCTTAATCCTCTGCATCACTCACTTAAGCCTCTGCATCATTCTCTTCAGCCTCTGCATCACTCTCTTGAGCCTCTGCATCACTCTCATGAGCATCTGCATCCCTCTCTTAAGCCTCTGCATCACTCTCTAAGGCCTCTGCATCACTCTCTAAGGCCTCTGCATCACTCTCTTTAGCCTCTGCATCACTCTCTTGAGCCTATGCATCACTCTCTTGAGCCTCTGCATCACTCTCATTAGCCTCTGCAGCACTCTCTTGAGCCTCTTTATCATTCTGCTAAGCCTCACAGTCCCTCACTTGAGCCTCTGCATCCCTCTCATGAGCCTCTGCATCCCCTGTCTTGAGCCTCTGCATCACTCTCTTGAGTCTCTTCATCCCTCTCTTGAGCCTCTGCATCCATCTCTTAAGCCTCTGCATCACTCTCTTGAGCCTTTGCATCTTTCACTTGAGCCTCTGCATCCCTCTCTTAAGCCTCTGCAACACTCTCTACAGCCTCTGCATCACTCTCTTAAGCCTCAGCACCCCTCTCTTGATCCTCTGCAACACTCTCTTGAGCCTCTGCATCACTTTCTTGCGCCTCAGCATCACTCTCTTAAGCCTCTGCATCACTCTCTAGAGCCACTGCATCATTCTCTTCAGCTTCTGCATCACTATCCTAAGCCTCTGCTTCCCTCTCTTGATCCTCAGCATCACTCTCGAGAGCCTATGCATCCCTCTCATGAGCCTCTGCATCACTCTCTTAAGCCTCTGCATCACTCTCTTGAGCTTCTGCATCACTCTCTTGAGCTTCTACATCCCTCTCTTGAGCCTCTGCATCACTCTCGTAAGCCTCTGCATCACTCTCTTGAGCCTCTGCATAACTCTCTTGAGTCTCTGAATCACTCTCTAGAGCCTCACCATCCCTCTCTTGAGCCTCTGCAACACTCTCTTCTGACTCTGCATCACTCTCGTAAGACTCTGCATCACTCTCTTGAGCCTCTGCATCCCTCTCTTGAGCCTCTGCTTCTCTCTCGTAAGCCTCTGCAACACTCTTCTCAGCCTCTGCATCACTCGCTTAAGCCTCTGAATCCCTCTCTTGAGCTTCTGAATCCCTCTTTTGAGCCTCTGCATCACTCCCTCGAGCCTCTGCATTACTCTCCTCATCCTCTGCATCCCTCTCTTGAGCATCTGCATCACTCTCTTGGGCCCCTGCATCCCTCTCTTTCGCCTCTGCATCACTCTCTTGAGCCTCTGCATCAACCTTTTAAGCCTCTACATCCCTCTCTTAAGCTTCTGCATCATTCTCTTTAACCACTGCATCACTCTCATGAGCCTCTGCATCACTCTCTTGGGCCTCTGCATCCCGTTCTTAAGCCTCTGCATCACTCTCTTAAGCCTCTGCATCACTCTCTTTAGCCTCTGCATCACTCTCTTGAGCCTCTGCATCACTCTCTTGAGCCTCTGAATCACTCTCTTAAGCCTCTGCATCACTCTCTTGAGCCTATGCATCACTCTCTTGAGCCTCTGCATCCCTCTCTTAAGCCTCTACATCACTCTCTTAAGCCTCTGCATCACTCTTGAGCCTCTGCGTCACTCTCTTGAGCCTCTGCATCACTCTCTTAAGCCTCTGCATCACTCCCTTGAGCCTCTGCATCACTCTCTTGAGCCTCTGCATCACTCATTTGATTCTCTGCATCCCTCTCTTAAGCGTCTGCATCCCCTGTCTAGAGCCTCTGCATCATTCTCTTGAGTTTCTTCATCCCTCTCTTAAGCCTCTGCATCATTCTCTTCAGCCTCTGCATCACTGTCTTAAGCCTCTGCATCATTCTCTTCATCCTCTGCATCACTCTTTTGAGCCTCTGCATCACTCTTTTAAGACTCTGCATCATTCTCTTCATCCTCTGCATACCTCTCTCAAGCCACTGCATCACTCTCTTCAGCCTCTGCATCCCTCTCTTAAGCCTCTGCATCATTCTCTTCAGCCTCTGCACCCCTCTCTTAAGCCTCTGCATCATTCTCTTCAGCCTCTGCATTCCTCTCTTAAGCTTCTGCATCACTCTCTTGATCCTCTGCATCTCTCTCTTCAGCCTCTGCATCATTCTCTTGAGCCCCTGCATCATTCACTTAAGACTCTGCATATCTCTCTTAAGCCTCTACATCATTCTCTTGAGCCTCTGCATCACTCTCTTGAGTCTCTTCATCCCTCTCTTAAGCCTCTGCATCACTCTCTTCAGCATCTGCATCATTCTCCTAAGCCCCTGCATCACTCTTTTGAGCCTCTGCATCACTCTCTTAAGCCTATGCATCACTCTCTTCAGCCTCTGCATCATTCTCCTAAGCCCCTGCATCACTCTTTTGAGCCTCTGCATCACTCTCTTAAGCCTATGCATCACTCTCTTAAGCCTCTGAATCACTCTTTTGAGCCTCTGCATCACTCTCTTAAGCCTATGCATCACTCTTCAGCATCTGCATCATTCTCCTAAGCCCCTGCATCACTCTTTTGAGCCTCTGCATCACTCTCTTAAGCCTATGCATCACTCTCTTCAGCATATGCATCATTCTCCTAAGCCCCTGCATCACTCTTTTGAGCCTCTGCATCCCTCTCTTAAGCCTCTGCATCACTCTCTTCAGCCTCTGCATCATTCTCCTAAGCCCCTGCATAACTCTTTTGAGCCTCTGCATCACTCTCTTAAGCCTATGCATCACTCTCTTAAGCCTCTGCATCACTCTCTTGAGCCCCTGCATCCCTCACTTGAGCCTCTGCATCCCTCTCTTGAGCCTCTGCATCCCTCTCTTAAGCCTCTGCATCACTCTCTTAAGGCACTGCATCACTCTCGTAAGCCTCTGAATCACTCTCTTGAGCCTCTGCATCCCTCGCTTGAACTCCTGCATCCCTCTCATGAGCCTCTGCATCCCTCTCTTGGGTCTTTGCATCACTCTCTTAAGCCTCTGCATCCCTCTCTTGAGCCTGTGCATCATTCTCCTAAGCCTCTGCATCACTCTCTTGAGCCTCTGCATCACTCTCTTAAGCCTATGCATCACTCTCTTGAGCCTCTGCATCACTCTCTTGAGCCTCTGCATCCCTCTTTTGAGCCTCTGCATCATTCTCCTAAGCCTCTCCATCCCTCACTTGAGCCTCTGCATCACTCTCATGAGCCTCTCCATCCCTTTCTTGAGCCTTTGCATCACTCTCTTAAGCCTCTGCATCCCTCTCTTGAGCCTGTGCATCACTCTCTTGAGCCTCTGCATCACTCTCTTAAGCCTATGCATCACTCTCTTGAGGCTCTGCATCACTCACTTGAGTCTCTTCATCCCTCTCTTGAGCCTCTGCATCCCTCTCATAAGCCTTTGCAACACTCTCTACACCCTCTGCATCACTCTCTTAAGCCTCTGCACCCCTCTCTTGATCCTCTGCAACACTCTCTTGCGCCTCTGCAACACTCTCTTTAGCCTCTGCATCACTCTCTTGAGGCCTCTGCATCACTCTCTTAAGCCTCCGAATCCCTCTCTTGAGCCTCTACATCACTCTCTCGAGCCTCTTTATCACTCTGTTGATCCTCTGCGTCACTCTCGTGAGCCTCTGCATCACTCTCTTAAGCCTCTGCATCACTCTCTAGAGCCTCTGCATCATTCGCTTCAGCTTCTGCATCACTATCTTAAGCCTCTGCTTCCCACTCTTGATCCGCAGCATCACTCTCTTGAGCCTATCCATCCCTCTCATGAGCCTCTGCATCACTCTCTTGAGCCTCTGCATCACTTTCTTAAGAAACTGCATTCCTTTCTTGAGCCTCTGCATCACTCTCGTAAGCCTCTGAATCACTCTCTTGACCCTCTGCATCCATCTCTTGAGCCTCTGCATCACACACTTTAGTCTCTGCATCCGACTCTTGAGCCTCTGCATCATTTTCCTATTCCTCTGCATCACTCTCTTGAGAATCTGCATCACTCTCTTGAGCCTCTTCATCCCTCTCCTGAGCCACTGCATCACTCTCTTGAGCCTCGGCATCCCTCTCTTAACCCTCAGTTTCTCTCTCTTGAGCCTCTGCATCACTCTCTTAAATCTCTGCATCCCTCTCTTGAGCCGCTGCATCACCCTTTTAAGCCTCTGCATCACTCTTCTGAGCCTCTGCATCACTCTCTTGAGCCTCTTCATCACTCTCTTGAGCCTCTGCATCATTCTCTTGAGCCTCTGCATCGATCTCTTGAGCCTCTGCATCATTCTCTTGAGCCTCTGCATCCCTCTCTTAAGCCTCTATATCACTCTCTTCAGCCTCTGCATCACTCTCTTGAGCCTCTGCATCACTCTCTTGAGCCTCTGCATCACTCTCTTGAGCCTCTTCAACAATCTCTTGAGCCTCTGCATCCCTCTCTTAACCCTCTGCAACACTCTCTTCAGCCTCTGCATCACTCTCTTAAGCCTCTGCATACCTCTCTTGATCCTTTACATCTCCCTCGTAAGCCTCTGCATCACTCTCTTGAGCCTCTGCATAACACTTTTTAGCCTCTGCATCACTCTCTTCAGCCTCTGCATCACTCTCTTAAGCCTCTGCATCACTCTCTTCGGCCTCTGCATCACTCTCTTAATCCTCAGCTTCCCTCTTTTGATCCTCTGCATCACTCTCTTGAGCCTCTGCATCACTCTCTTAAATCTCTGCATTATTCTCTTGACCCTCTGCATTACTCTCATGAGCCTCTGCATCACTCGTAATCCTCTGCATCACTCTCTTGAGCCTCTACATCACTCTCTTGAGCCTCTGCATCACTCTCTTGAGCCTCTGTATCACTCTCTTGAGCCTCTGCATCACTCTCTTGAGCCTCTACATCTCTCTCTTGAGCCTCTGCATCACTCTCTTGAGCCTCTGCATCACTCTCTTGAGCCTCTACATCACTCGCTTGAGCCTCTGCATCACTCTCATGAGCCTCTGCATCACTCACTTAAGCCTCTGCATCATTCTCTTGATCCTCTGCATCACTCTCATGAGCCTCTGCATCATTCTCTTGAGCCTCTGCATCCCTCTCTTAAGCCTCTACATCATTCTCTTGAGCTTCTGCATCACTCTCTTAAGCCTCTGTATCTCTCTCTTCAGCCTCTGCATCACTCTCTTTAGCCTCTGCATCCCTCTCTGGAGACTCAGCATCCCTCTCGTGAGCCTCTACAGCACTCTCTTGAGCCTCTGCATCATTCTTTTGAACATCTGCATCCCTCTCTTGAGCCTCTGCATCATTCTTTTGAACATCTGCATCCCTCTCTTAAGCCACTGCATCACTTTCTTGAGCCTCTGCATCTCTCTCTTAAGCCTCTGCATCCCTCATTTTAGCCTCTGCATCCCTCTCTGGAGCCTTAGCATCCCTCTCTAGAGCGTCTGCAGCACTCTCTTGAGCCTCTGCATCCCTCTCTTGAACTCTTGCATCCCTCTCATGAGCCTCTGCATCCCTCTATTGAGCCTTTGCATCACTCTCTTAAGCCTCTCCACCCCTCCTGTGAGCATCTGCATCACTCTTTAGTGCCTTTGTATCCCTCTCTTAAGCCTCTGCATCTCTCTCTTGAGCCCCTGCATCCCTCTCTTGAGCCTCTGTATCCCTCTCTTGAGCCTCTGCATCTCTTTCTTAAGCCTCTGCATGACTCTCTTCAGCCTCTACATCACTCTCTTGAGCCTCTGCATGCCCTCTCTTAAGCCTCTGCATCACTCTCTTAAGCCTCTGTATCACTTTCTTTAGCTTCTTCATCCCTCTCTTGAGCCTCTGCATCACTCTCGTAAGCCTCTGCATCACTCTCTTGAGCCTCTGCAAAACTCTCTTGAGTCTCTGCATCACTCTCTAGAGCCTCACCATCCCTCTCTTGAGCCTCTGCAACACTCTCTTCTGCCTCTGCATCACTGTCTTGAGCCTCTGTATCCCTCTCTTGAGCCTCTGCATCCCTTTCTTAAGCCTCTGCATCACTCTCTTCAGCCTCTACATCACTCTCTTGAGCCTCTGCATGCCCTCTCTTAAGCCTCTGCATCACTCTCTTAAGCCTCTGTATCACTTTCTTTAGCTTCTACATCCCTCTCTTGAGCCTCTGCATCACTCTCGTAAGCCTCTGCATCACTCTCTTGAGCCTCTGCAAAACTTTCTTGAGTCTCTGCATCACTCTCTAGAGCCTCACCATCCCTCTCTTGAGCCTCTGCAACATTCTCTTCTGCCTCTGCATCACTCTCTTAAGCCTCTGGATCCCTCTCTTGAGCCTCTGAATCCCTCTTTTGAGCCTCAGCATCACTCTCTCTAGCCTCTGCATTACTCTCCTCATCCTCTGCACCCCTTTCTTGAGCATCTGCATCACTCTCTTGGGCCCCTGCATCCCTCTCTTTAGCCTCTGCATCACTCTCTTAAGCCTTTGCATCACTCTCGTAAGCCTCTGAATCACTCTCTTGAGGCTCTGCATCCCTCTCTTGAGCCTCTGCATCACTCTCCTGAGCCTCTGCATCCCTCTCTTGAGCCTCTGCATCAACCTTTTAAGCCTCTGCATCCCTATTTTCAGCCTCTGCATCACTTTCTTAAGCCTTTGCATCCCTTTCTTGAGCCTCTACATCCCTCGCTTGAACTCCAGCATCCCTCTCATGAACCTCTGCATCCCTCTGTTGAGCTTTTGCATCACTCTCTTATGCCTCTGCATCCCTCTCTTGTGCCTCTGCGTCACTCTCGTAAGCCTCTGCAACACTCACTTCAGCCTCTGCATCACTCGCTTAAGCCTCTGAATCCCTCTCTTGAGCCTCTGCATCCCTCTCTTGTGCCTCTGCATCACTCTCGTAAGCCTCTGCAACACTCACTTCAGCCTCTGCATCACTCGCTTAAGCCTCTGAATCCCTCTCTTGAGCTTCTGAATCCCTCTCTTGTCCTCTGCATCACTCTTTTAAGCCTCTGCATCACTCTCTTGATCCTCTGCATCACTCTCTTGAGCCTCTGCATCCCTCTCTTGAGCCTCTGCATCCCTTTCTTAAGCCTCTGCATCACTCTCTTAAGCCTCTGCATCATTCTCTTGAGCTTCTGCATCACTCTCTTCAGCCTCTACATCCCTCTCTTGAGCCTCTGCATCACTCTCTTAAGCCTCTGCATCCCTCCCTTGCGCCTCTGAATCACTCTCTTGAGCCTCTGCATCACCCTTTTAAGCCTCTTCATCCCTCTTTTGAGCCTCTGCATCACTTTCTTAAGCCTCTGCATCCCTCTCTTGAGCCTCTGCATCCCTCTCTTGAACTCCTGCATCTCTCTCATCAGCCTCTTGAGTCTTTGCATCACTCTCTTAAGCCTCTGCATCCTTCTCTTAATCCTCTGCATCACTCTCTTAAGCCTCTGAATCTTTCTCTTGAGCCTCTGCATCCCTCTCTTGAGCCTGTGCATCACTCTCAAGAGCCTCTGCATCACTCTCTTGTTCCTCTTCATCCCTCACGTGAGCCTCTGCCTCCCTCTCTTGAGCCTCTGCATCACTCTCTTGAGCCTATGCATCCCTTTCTTGAACTCCTGCATCCCTCTCATGAGCCTCTGCATCCCTCACTTGAGCCTTTGCATCACTCTCCTAAGCCTCTGCTTTCCTCTCTTGAGCCTCTACGTCACTCTCAAGAGCCTCTGCATACCTCTCTTGTGCCTCTGCTTCCCTCACTTGAGCGTCTGCATCCCTCTCCTGAGCCCCTGCATCACTCTCGTAAGCCTCTGAATCACTCTCCTGAGCCTCTTCATCCCTCTCTTGAGCCTCTGCATCACTCTCTTGAGCCTCTGCATCACTCTCTTGAGCCTCTACATCCCTATCCTGAGCTTCTGCATCCCTCTCTTGAGTCTCTGCATCCCTCTCTTAAGCCTCTGCATCACTCTCTTGAGCCTCTGCATCCCTCTATTAAACCTCTGCATCCCTCTCATTCTCATGACTCATTCTCTTGAGTCTCTGCATCATTCTCTTCAGCCTCTAAATCCCTCTCTTAAGCCTCTACATCATTCTCTATAGCCCCTGCATCACTCTCTTGAGCCTCTGCATCACTCTCTTATGCCTCTGCATCTCTCTCTTCAGCCTCTGCATCACTCTCTTCATCATCTGCATCACTCTCTTAGGCCTCTGCATCATTCTCTTGAGCCTCTGCATCCCTCGCTTAAGCCTTTACATCATTCTTTTGAGCCTCTGCATCCCTCTCTTGAGCCTCTGCATCCCTCTCTTAAACCTCTGCATCACTCTCTTAAGCCTCTGCATCACTCTCGTAAGCCTCTGAATCATTCTCTTGAGACTCTGCATCCCTCTCTTGAGCCTCTGCATCACTCTCTTCAGCCTCTGCATCCCTCTATAGAGCCTCTGAATCACTCTCTTGAGCCTCTACATTCCTCTCTTGAGCCTCTGCATCCCTCTCTTAAGCCTCTCCATCACTCTCTTGAGCCTCTGCATCACTCTCTTGACCTTCTGCATCCCGCTCTTAAGCCTCTGCAACACTCTCTTCAGCCTCAACATCACTCTCATAAGCCTCTGCATCCCTCTCTTCATCATCTGCATCACTCTCCTGAGCCTCTGCATCTCTCTGTAGATCCTCTGCATAACTCTCTTGAGCCTCTGCATCACTCTCATGAGCCTCTGCATCACTCTCTTGAGCCTCTGCATCCCTCTCTTGAGCCTCTGCAACACTCTCTTCAGCCTTTGCATCACTCTCTTAAGCCTCTGAAGCCCTCTCTTGATCCTCTGAATCACTCTCGAGAGCCTCTGCATCACTCTCTCTAAATCCTCTGCATCCCTCTCTTGAGCCTCTGGAACATTCTCTTGAGCCTCTGCATCGCTCTCTTAAGGCCTCTGCATCCCTCTCTTGAGCCTCTGAATCCCTCTTATGAGCCTCTGCAGCACTCTCTCTAGCCTCTGCATCACTCTCCTCATCCTCTGCATCCCTCTCTTGAGCATCTGCATCACTGTTTTGAGCATCTGCATCACTGTCTTGAGCATCTGAATCCCTCTCTTGAGCCTCTGCATCACTCTCCTGAGCCTCTGCATCACTCTCTGGCGCCTCTGCATCAATCTCTTGAGCCTCTGCATCCCTCTCTTCATCCTCTGCATCACTCTCTAGAGCCTCTGCATCATTCTCTTGAGCCTCTATATCCCTTTCTTGAACCTCAACATCATTCTCTTGAGCCTCTGCATCACTTTCTTGAGCCTCTGCATCACTGTTTTAAACCTCTGCATCTCTCTCTTCAGCCTCTGCATCATTCTCTTGAGCCTCTGCATCACTCTCTTAAGCCTCTGCATCACTCACTTAAGCCTCTACATCACTCTCCTCAGCCTCTGCATCCCTCTCTTGAGCCTCTGCATCATTCTCTTAATCCTCTGCATCACTCTCTTGAGCTACTCCATCACTCTCTTGAGCCTCTGCATCCCTCTCTTAAGCCTCTGCATCACTCAATTAAGCCTCTGCATCATTCTCTTCAGCCTCTGCATCACTCTCTTGAGCCTCTGCATCACTCTCATGAGCATCTGCATCCCTCTCTTAAGCCTCTGCATCACTCTCTAAGGCCTTTGCATCACTCTCTAAGGCCTCTGCATCACTCTCTTTAGCCTCTGCATCACTCTCTTGAGCCTATGCATCACTCTCTTGAGCCTCTGCATCACTCTCATTAGCCTCTGCAGCACTCTCTTGAGCCTCTGCATCACTCTCCTGAGCCTCTGCATCACTCTTTTGAGCCTCTGCATCCCTCTCTTCATCCTCTGCATCACTCTCTAGAGCCTCTGCATCATTCTCTTGAGCCTCTATATCCCTTTCTTGAACCTCAACATCATTCTCTTGAGCCTCTGCATCACTTTCTTGAGCCTCTGCATCACTGTTTTAAACCTCTGCATCTCTCTCTTCAGCCTCTGCATCATTCTCTTGAGCCTCTGCATCACTCTCTTAAGCCTCTGCATCACTCACTTAAGCCTCTACATCACTCTCCTCAGCCTCTGCATCCCTCTCTTGAGCCTCTGCATCATTCTCTTAATCCTCTGCATCACTCTCTTGAGCTACTCCATCACTCTCCTGAGCCTCTGCATCCCTCTCTTAAGCCTCTGCATCACTCAATTAAGCCTCTGCATCATTCTCTTCAGCCTCTGCATCACTCTCTTGAGCCTCTGCATCACTCTCATGAGCATCTGCATCCCTCTCTTAAGCCTCTGCATCACTCTCTAAGGCCTTTGCATCACTCTCTAAGGCCTCTGCATCACTCTCTTTAGCCTCTGCATCACTCTCTTGAGCCTATGCATCACTCTCTTGAGCCTCTGCATCACTCTCATTAGCCTCTGCAGCACTCTCTTGAGCCTCTGCATCACTCTCCTGAGCCTCTGCATCACTCTTTTGAGCCTCTGCATCCCTCTCTTGAGCCTCTTTATCATTCTCCTAAGCCTCACAGTCCCTCACTTGAGCCTCTGCATCCCTCTCATGAGCCTCTGCATCCCCTGTCTTGAGCCTCTGCATCACTCTCTTGAGTCTCTTCATCCCTCTCTTGAGCCTCTGCATCCATCTCTTAAGCCTCTGCATCACACTCTTGAGCCTTTGCATCTTTCACTTGAGCCTCTGCATCCCTCTCTTAAGCCTCTGCAACACTCTCTACAGCCTCTGCATCACTCTCTTAAGCCTCAGCACCCGTCTCTTCATCCTCTGCAACACTCTCTTGAGCCTCTGCATCACTTTCTTGCGCCTCTGCATCACTCTCGTAAGCCTCTGAATCCCTCTCTTGAGGCCTCTGCATCACTCTCTTAAGCCTCTGAATCCCTCTCTTGAGCCTCGGCATCACACTCTCGAGCCTCAGCATCACTCTCTTAAGCCTCTGCATCACTCTCTAGAGCCACTGCATCATTCTCTTCAGCTTCTGCATCACTATCCTAAGCCTCTGCTTCCCTCTCTTGATCCTCAGCATCACTCTCGCGAGCCTATGCATCCCTCTCATGAGCCTCTGCATCACTCTCTTAAGCCTCTGCATCACTCTCTTGAGCTTCTGCATCACTCTCTTGAGCTTCTACATCCCTCTCTTGAGCCTCTGCATCACTCTCGTAAGCCTCTGCATCACTCTCTTGAGCCTCTGCATAACTCTCTTGAGTCTCTGAATCACTCTCTAGAGCCTCACCATCCCTCTCTTGTGCCTCTGCAACACTCTCGTCTGCCTCTGCATCACTCTCGTAAGACTCTGCATCACTCTACTGAGCCTCTGCATCCCTCTCTTGAGCCTCTGCTTCTCTCTCGTAAGCCTCTGCAACACTCTTCTCAGCCTCTGCATCACTCGCTTAAGCCTCTGAATCCCTCTCTTGAGCCTCTGAATCCCTCTTTTGAGCCTCTGCATCACTCCCTCGAGCCTCTGCATCACTCCCTCGAGCCTCTGCATTACTCTCCTCATCCTCTGCATCCCTCTCTTGAGCATCTGCATCACTCTCTTGGGCCCCTGCATCCCTCTCTTTAGCCTCTGCATCACTCTCTTGAGCCTCTGCATCAACCTTTTAAGCCTCTGCATCCCTCTCTTGAGCTTCTGCATCATTCTCTTAAACCACTGCATCACTCTCATGAGCCTCTGCATCACTCTCTTGAGCCTCTGCATCCCGTTCTTAAGCCTCTGCATCACTCTCTTAAGCCTCTGCATCACTCTCTTTAGCCTCTGCATCACTCTCTTGAGCCTCTGCATCACTCTCTTGAGCCTCTGCATCACTCTCTTAAGCCTCTGCATCACTCTCTTGAGCCTATGCATCACTCTCTTGAGCCTCTGCATCCCTCTCTTAAGCCTCTACATCACTCTCTTAAGCCTCTGCATCACTCTTGAGCCTCTGCGTCACTCTCTTGAGCCTCTGCATCACTCTCTTAAGCCTCTGCATCACTCTCTTGAGCCTCTGCATCACTCTCTTGAGCCTCTGCATCACTCTCTTGAGCCTTTGCATCCCTCTCTTGAGCCTTTGCATCACTCTCTTAAGCCTCTGCATCCCTCTCTTGAGCCTCGGCATCACTCTTTTGAGTCTCTGCATCCCTCTCTTAAGCCTCTGCATCCCCTGTCTTGAGCCTCTACATCACTCTTAAATCTCTTCATCCCTCTCTTGAGCCTCTGACACCCTCTATTGAGCCTTTGCATCACTCTCTTAAGCCTCTCCATCCCTCTCGTGAGCCTCTGCATCACTCTTAAGAGCCTCTGCATCCCTCTCTTGAGCCTTTGCATCTCTCTCTTGAGCCCTTGCATCCCTCTCTTGAGCCTCTGTATCCCTCTCCTGAGCCTCTGCATCCCTTTCTTAAGCCTCTGCATCACTCTCTTCAGCCTCTGCATCACTCTCTTCAACCTCTGCACCCCCTCTCTTTAGCCTCTGCATCACTCTCTTAAGCCTCTGCATCATTCTCTTGAGCTTCTGCATCACTCTCTTCAGCCTCTACATCACTCTCTTGAGCCTCTGCATAACTCTCTTGAGTCTCTGCATCACTCTCTAGAGCCTCACCATCCCTCTCGTGAGCCTCTGCAACACTCTCTTCTGCCTCTGCATCACTCTCTTAAGCCTCTGCATCACTCTCTTGAGCCTCTGCATCCCTCTCTTGAGACTCTGCATTTCTCTCTCGTAAGCCTCTGCAACACTCTCTTTAGCCTCTGCATCACTCGCTTAAGCCTCTGAATCCCTCTCTTAAGCCTCTGAATCCCTCTTTTGAGCCTCTGCATCACTCTCTCGAGCCTCTGCATTACTCTCCTCATCCTCTGCATCCCTCTCTTGAGCCTCTGCAACACTCTCTTCTGCCTCTGCATCACTCTCTTAAGCCTCTGCATCTCTCTCTTGAGCCTCTGCATCCCTCTCTTGAGCCTCTGCATCTCTCTCCTAAGCCTCTGCAACACTCTCTTCAGCCTCTGCATCACTTGCTTAAGCTTCTGAATCCCTCTCTTGAGCCTCTGAATCCCTCTTTTGAGCCTCTGCATCACTCTCTCGAGCCTCTGCATTACTCTCCTCATCCTCTGCATCCCTCTGTTGAGCCCTTGCGTCACTCTCTTAAGCCTCTGCATCCCTCTCTTGAGCCTCTGCATCACTCTCGTAAGCCTCTGCAACACTCACTTCAGCCTCTGCATCACTCGCTTAAGCCTCTGAATCCCTCTCTTGAGCCTCTGTATCCCTCTCTTGTCCTCTGCATCACTCCTTTGAGCCTCTGCATCACTCTCTTATTCCTCTGCATCACTCTCTTGAGCCTCTGCATCACTCTCTTGAGCCTCTGCATCACTCTCTTGAGCCTCTGCCTCACTCTCTTGAGACTCTGCATCCCTCTCTTGAGTCTCTGCATAACTCTCGTAAGCCTCTGCATCCCTCTCTTAATCCTCTGCATCACTCTCTTAAGCCTCTACATCATTCTCTTGAGCCTCTGCATCACTCTCTTGAGCCTCTGCATCACTCTCTTGAGCCTCTGCATCCCTCTCTTGAGCCTCTGCATCATTCTCCCAAGCCTCTCCATCCCTCACTGTAGCCCGTGCATCCCTCTCATGAGCCTCTGCATCCCTCTCTTGAGCCTTTGCATCACTCTCTTAAGCCTCTGCATCCCTCTCTTGAGCCTCTGCATCACTCTTTTGAGTCTCTGCATCCCTCTCTTAAGCCTCTGCATCCCCTGTCTTGAGCCTCTACATCACTCTCTTAAATCTCTTCATCCCTCTCTTGAGCCCCTGCATCCCTTTCTTAAGTCTCTGCATCACTCTCTTGAGCCTCTGCATCACTCTCCTGAGCCTCTGCATCACTCTTTTGAGCCTCTGCATCCCTCTCTTGAGCCTCTTTATCATTCTCCTAAGCCTCACAGTCCCTCACTTGAGCCTCTGCATCCCTCTCATGAGCCTCTGCATCCCCTGTCTTGAGCCTCTGCATCACTCTCTTGAGTCTCTTCATCCCTCTCTTGAGCCTCTGCATCCATCTCTTAAGCCTCTGCATCATTCTCTTGAGCCTCAGCATCCCTCTCTTAAGCCTCTACATCATTCTCTTGAGCCTCTGCATCTCTCTCTTCAGCCTCTTCGTCACTCTTTTAAGCCTCTGCATCACTCACTTACGCCTGTGCATCACTCTCTTCAGCCTCTGCATCCCTCTCTTGAGACTCTGCATCATTCTCTTAAGCCTCTGCATCACTCTCATGAGCCTCTGCATCTCTCTCTTCAGCCTCTGCATCCCTCTCTTAAGCCTCTGCATCACTCTCTTAAGCCTCTGCATCACTCTCTTTAGCCTCTGCATCACTCTCTTGAGCCTCTGCATCACTCTCTTGAGCCTCTGCATCACTCTCTTAAGCCTCTACATCACTCTCTTGAGCCTCTGCATCACTCTCTTGAGCCTCTGCATCACTCTCTTGAGCCTCTGCATCCCTCTCTTGAGCCTCTGCATCATTCTCCCAAGCCTCTCCATCCCTCACTGTAGCCCGTGCATCCCTCTCATGAGCCTCTGCATCACTCTCATGAGCCTCTTTATCATTCTCCTAAGCCTCACAGTCCCTCACTTGAGCCTCTGCATCCCTCTCATGAGCCTCTGCATCCCCTGTCTTGAGCCTCTGCATCACTCTCTTGAGTCTCTTCATCCCTCTCTTGAGCCTCTGCATCCATCTCTTAAGCCTTTGCATCACTCTCTTGAGCCTTTGCATCTTTCACTTGAGCCTCTGCATCCCTCTCTTAAGCCTCTGCAACACTCTCTACAGCCTCTGCATCACTCTCTTAAGCCTCAGCACCCCTCTCTTGATCCTCTGAATCCCTCTTTTGAGCCTCTGCATCACTCTCTCGAGCCTCTGCATTACTCTCCTCATCCTCTGCATCCCTCTGTTGAGCCCTTGCGTCACTCTCTTAAGCCTCTGCATCCCTCTCTTGAGCCTCTGCATCACTCTCGTAAGCCTCTGCAACACTCACTTCAGCCTCTGCATCACTCGCTTAAGCCTCTGAATCCCTCTCTTGAGCCTCTGTATCCCTCTCTTGTCCTCTGCATCACTCCTTTGAGCCTCTGCATCACTCTCTTATTCCTCTGCATCACTCTCTTGAGCCTCTGCATCACTCTCTTGAGCCTCTGCATCACTCTCTTGAGCCTCTGCCTCACTCTCTTGAGACTCTGCATCCCTCTCTTGAGTCTCTGCATAACTCTCGTAAGCCTCTGCATCCCTCTCTTAATCCTCTGCATCACTCTCTTAAGCCTCTACATCATTCTCTTGAGCCTCTGCATCACTCTCTTGAGCCTCTGCATCACTCTCTTGAGCCTCTGCATCCCTCTCTTGAGCCTCTGCATCATTCTCCCAAGCCTCTCCATCCCTCTCTGTAGCCCGTGCATCCCTCTCATGAGCCTCTGCATCCCTCTCTTGAGCCTTTGCATCACTCTCTTAAGCCTCTGCATCCCTCTCTTGAGCCTCTGCATCACTCTTTTGAGTCTCTGCATCCCTCTCTTAAGCCTCTGCATCCCTGTCTTGAGCCTCTACATCACTCTCTTAAATCTCTTCATCCCTCTCTTGAGCCCCTGCATCCCTTTCTTAAGTCTCTGCATCACTCTCTTGAGCCTCTGCATCACTCTCCTGAGCCTCTGCATCACTCTTTTGAGCCTCTGCATCCCTCTCTTGAGCCTCTTTATCATTCTCCTAAGCCTCACAGTCCCTCACTTGAGCCTCTGCATCCCTCTCATGAGCCTCTGCATCCCCTGTCTTGAGCCTCTGCATCACTCTCTTGAGTCTCTTCATCCCTCTCTTGAGCCTCTGCATCCATCTCTTAAGCCTCTGCATCATTCTCTTGAGCCTCTGCATCCCTCTCTTAAGCCTCTACATCATTCTCTTGAGCCTCTGCATCTCTCTCTTCAGCCTCTTCGTCACTCTTTTAAGCCTCTGCATCACTCACTTACGCCTGTGCATCACTCTCTTCAGCCTCTGCATCCCTCTCTTGAGACTCTGCATCATTCTCTTAAACCTCTGCATCACTCTCATGAGCCTCTGCATCTCTTGAGCCTCTGCATCCCTCTCTTAAGCCTCTGCATCACTCTCTTAAGCCTCTGCATCACTCTCTTTAGCCTCTGCATCACTCTCTTGAGCCTCTGCATCACTCTCTTGAGCCTCTGCATCACTCTCTTAAGCCTCTACATCACTCTCTTGAGCCTCTGCATCACTCTCTTGAGCCTCTGCATCACTCTCTTGAGCCTCTGCATCCCTCTCTTGAGCCTCTGCATCATTCTCCCAAGCCTCTCCATCCCTCACTGTAGCCCGTGCATCCCTCTCATGAGCCTCTGCATCCCTCTCTTGAGCCTTTGCATCACTCTCTTAAGCCTCTGCATCCCTCTCTTGAGCCTCTGCATCCCTCTCTTGAGCCTCTGCATCCCTCTCTTGAGCCTCTGCATCACTCTCTTGAGCCTCTGCATCCCTCTCTTGAGCCTCTGCATCCATCTCTCTTGAGCCTCTGCATCACTCTCTTGAGCCTCTGCATCACTCTCTTGAGCCTCTGCATCACTCTCTTGAGCCTCTGCATCACTCTCTTGAGCCTCTGCATCACTCTCTTGAGCCTCTGCATCCCTCTCGTGAGCCTCTGCATCACTCTCTTGAGCCTCTGCATCCCTCTCTTGAGCCTCTGCATCACTCTCTTGAGCCTCTGCATCCCTCTCTTGAGCCTCTGCATCACTCTCTTGAGCCTCTGCATCCCTCTCTTAAGCCTCTGCATCACTCTCTTGAGCCTCTGCATCACTCACTTGAGCCTCTGCATCACTCTCTTAAGCCTCTGCATCACTCTCTTGAGCCTCTGCATCACTCTCTTGAGCCTCTGCATCACTCTCTTGAGCCTCTGCATCACTCTCTTATTCCTCTGCATCACTCTCTTAAGCCTCTGCATCACTCTCTTGAGCCTCTGCATCACTCTCTTGAGCCTCTGCATCACTCTCTTGAGCCTCTGCATCACTCTCTTGATCCTCTGCATCACTCTCTTCAGCCTCTGCATCCCTCTCTTGAGCCTCTGCATCACTCTCTTAAGCCTCTGCATCACTCTCTTGAGCCTCTGCATCACTCTCTTGATCCTCTGCATCACTCTCTTGAGCCTCTGCATCCCTCACTTGAGCCTCTGGATCACTCTCTTGAGCCTCTGCATCACTCTCTTGAGCCTCTGCATCACTCTCCTGAGCCTCTGCATCCCTCTTTTGATCCTCTGCATCACTCTCTTGAGCCTCTGCATCATTCTCTTGAGCCTCTGCATCACTCTCTTGAGCCTCTGCATCCCTCTCTTAAGCCTCTGCATCCCTCTCTTGAGCCTCTGCATCACTCTCTTAAGCCTCTGCATCACTCTCTTGAGCCTCTGCATCCCTCTCTTGAGCCTCTGCATCACTCTCTTGAGCCTCTGCATCACTCTCTTGAGCCTCTGCATCACTCTTTTGAGCCTCTGCATCCCTCTCTTGAGCCTCTGCATCATTCTCCTAAGCCTCTGCATCCCTCTCTTGAGCCTCTGCATCACTCTCTTGAGCCTCTGCATCCCTCTCTTGAGCCTCTGCATCACTCTCTTGAGCCTTTGTATCCCTCTCTTGAGCCTCTGCATCCCTCTCTTAAGCCTCTGCATCACTCTCTTGAGCCTCTGCATCTCTCTCTTAAGCCTCTGCATCACTCTCTTGAGCTTCTGCATCATTCTCTTGAGCCTCTGCATCACTCTCTTGAGCCTCTGCATCACTCTCTTAAGCCTCTGCATCACTCTCTTCAGCCTCTGCATCACTCTCTTGAGCCTCTGCATCACTCTCTTAAGCCTCTGCATCACTCTCTTGAGCCTCTGCACCACTCTCTTGAGCCTCTGCATCACTCTCTTAAGCCTCTGCATCACTCTCTTGAGCCTCTGCATCTCTCTCTTTAGCCTCTGCATCACTCTCTTGAGCCTCTGCATCACTCTCTTGATCCTCTGCATCACTCTCTTGAGCCTCTGCATCACTCTCTTGAGCCTCTGCATCCCTCTCTTGAGCCTCTGCATCCCTCTCTTGAGCCTCTGCATCCCTCGCTTGAGCCTCTGCATCACTCTCTTCAGCCTCTGCATCCCTCTCTTGAGCCTCTGCATCCCTCTCTTGAGCCTCTGGATCACTCTCTTGAGCCTCTGCATCACTCTCTTGAGCCTCTGCATCCCTCTCTTGAGCCTCTGCATCACTCTCTTGAGCCTCTGCATCACTCTCTTAAGCCTCTGCATCCCTCTCTTGAGCCTCTGCATCACTCTCTTAAGCCTCTGCATCCCTCTCTTGAGCCTCTGCATCCCTCTCTTGAAGCCTCTGCATCACTCTCTTGAGCCTCTGCATCACTCTCTTGAGCCTCTGCATCACTCTTTTGAGCCTCTGCATCCCTCTCTTGAGCCTCTGCATCACTCTCTTAAGCCTCTGCATCACTCTCTTGAGCCTCTGCATCCCTCTCTTGAGCCTCTGCATCCCTCTCTTGAGCCTCTGCATCACTCTCTTGAGCCTCTGCATCCCTCTCTTGAGCCTCTGCATCACTCTCTTGAGCCTCTGCATCACTCTCTTGAGCCTCTGCATCTTTCTCTTGAGCCTCTGCATCCCTCTCTTAAGCCTCTGCATCCCTCTCTTGAGCCTCTGCATCACTCTCTTAAGCCTCTGCATCCCTCTCTTCAGCCTCTGCATCACTCTCTTGAGCCTCTGCATCCCTCTCTTGAGCCTCTGCATCACTCTCTTAAGCCTCTGCATCACTCTCTTGAGCCTCTGCATCACTCTCTTAAGCCTCTGCATCCCTCTCTTGAGCCTCTGCATCACTCTCTTAAGCCTCTGCATCACTCTCTTAAGCCTCTGCATCACTCTCTTAAGCCTCTGCATCACTCTCTTCAGCCTCTGCATCCCTCTCTTGAGCCTCTGCATCACTCTCTTGAGCCTCTGCATCACTCTCTTAAGCCTCTGAATCACTCTCTTGAGCCTCTGCATCACTCTCTTGAGCCTCTGCATCACTCTCTTGAGCCTCTGCATCACTCTCTTGAGCCTCTGCATCACTCTCTTGAGCCTCTGCATCACTCTCTTAAGCCTCTGCATCACTCTCTTGAGCCTCTGCATCACTCTCTTGAGCCTCTGCATCACTCTCTTGAGCCTCTGCATCCCTCTCTTGAGCCTCTGCATCACTCTCTTCTGCCTCTGCATCACTCTCTTAAGCCTCTGCATCACTCTCTTGAGCCTCTGCATCACTCTCTTGAGCCTCTGCATCTCTCTCTTAAGCCTCTGCAACACTCTCTTCAGCCTCTGCATCACTCGCTTAAGCCTCTGAATCCCTCTCTTGAGCCTCTGAATCCCTCTTTTGAGCCTCTGCATCACTCTCTCGAGCCTCTGCATCACTCTCCTCATCCTCTGCATCCCTCTCTTGAGCATCTGCATCACTCTCTTGGGCCTCTGCATCCCTCTCTTAAGCCTCTGCATCACTCTCTTGAGCCTCTGCATCACTCTCTTGAGCCTCTGCATCCTTCTCTTGAGCCTCTGCATCCCTCTCTTGAACCTCTGCATCCCTCTCATGAGCCTCTGCATCACTCTCTTGAGCCTTTGCATCACTCTCTTAAGCCTCTGCATCACTCTCTTGAGCCTCTGCATCACTCTCTTGAGCCTCTGCATCACTCTCTTGAGCCTCTGCATCCCTCTCTTGAGCCTCTGCATCACTCTCTTAAGCCTCTGCATCCCTCTCTTGATCCTCTGCATCACTCTCTTAAGCCTCTGCATCACTCTCTTGAGCCTCTGCATCACTCTCTTGAGCCTCTGCATCACTCTCTTGAGCCTCTGCATCCCTCTCTTGAGCCTCTGCATAACTCTCTTAAGCCTCTGCATCCCTCTCTTCAGCCTCTGCATCACTCACTTAAGCCTCTGCATCATTCTCTTGAGCCTCTGCATCCCTCTCTTAAGCCTCTGCATCATTCTCTTGAGCCTCTGCATCACTCTCTTGAGCCTCTGCATCACTCTCTTAAGCCTCTGCATCTCTCTCTTCAGCCTCTTCATCACTCTCTTAAGCCTCTGCATCCCTCTGTTAAGCTTCTGCATCACTCTCTTAAGCCTCAGCATCACTCTCTTAAGCCTCTGCATCACTCTCTTGAGCCTCTGCATCACTCTCTTGAGCCTCTGCATCACTCTCTTGAGCCTCTGCATCACTCTCTTAAGCCTCTGCATCACTCTCTTGAGCCTCTGCATCACTCTCTTGAGCCTCTGCATCACCTCTCTTGAGCCTCTGCATCATTCTCTTGAGCCTCTGCATCCCTCTCTTGAGCCTCTGCATCACTCTCTTGAGCCTCTGCATCACTCTCTTAAGCCTCTGCATCCCTCTCTTCAGCCTCTGCATCACTCTCTTGAGCCTCTGCATCCCTCTTTTGAGCCTCTGCAGCACTCTCATGAGCCTCTGCATCATTCTCTTGAGCCTCTGCATCCCTCTCTTGAGCCTCTGCATCCCTTTCTTAAGCCTCTGCATCACTCTCTTGAGCCTCTGCATCACTCTCTTGAGCCTCTGCATCCCCTCTCTTAAGCCTCTGCATCACTCTCTTAAGCCTCTGCATCACTCTCTTGAGCTTCTGCATCACTCTCTTGAGCCTCTACATCCCTCTCTTGAGCCTCTGCATCACTCTCGTAAGCCTCTGCATCACTCACTTGAGCCTCTGCATAACTCTCTTGAGTCTCTGCATCACTCTCTTGAGCCTCTGCATCCCTCTCTTGAGCCTCTGCAACACTCTCTTCTGTCTCTGCATCACTCTCTTCATCCTCTGCACCCCTCTCTTGAGCATCTGCATCACTCGCTTAAGCCTCTGCATCTCTCTCTTGAGCCTCTGAATCCCTCTTTTGAGACTCTGCATCACTCTCTCGAGCCTCTGCATCACTCTCCTCATCCTCTGCATCCCTCTCTTGAGCATCTGCATCACTCTCTTGAGCCTCTGCAACACCCTCTTAAGCCTCTGCATCCCTATTTTGAGCCTCTGCATCACTTTCTTAAGCCTTCGCATTCCTTTCTTGAGCCTCTACATCCCTCTCTTGAACTCCTGCATCCCTCTCATGAGCCTCTGCATCCCTCTGTTGAGCCTTTGCATCACTCTTTTAAGCCTCTGCATCCCTCTCTTGAGCCTCTGCATCACTCTCGTAAGCCTCTGCATCACTCAAGTAAGCCTCTGAATCCCTCTCTTGAGCCTCTGAATCCCTCTCCTGATCCTCTGCATCACTCTCTTGAGCCTCTGCACCACTCTCTTGATCCTCTGCATCACTCTCTTGAGCCTCTGCATCACTCTCTTGAGCCTCTGCATCACTCTCTTGAGCCTCTGCATCACTCTCTTGAGCCTCTGCATCCCTCTCTTTAGTTTCTGCATAACTCTCTTAAGCCTCTGCATCCCTCTCTTCATTCTGTGCATCACTCTCTAGAGCCTCTGCATCATTCTCTTGAGCCTCTGCATCCCTCTCTTAAGCCTCTATATCATTCTCTTGAGCCTCTGCATCACTCTCTTGAGCCTCTGCATTACTCTCTTAAGCCTCTGCATCTCTCTCTTCAGCCTCTTCGTCACTCTCTTAAGCCTGTGCATCCCTCTGTTAAGCCTCTGCATCACTCACTTAAGCCTTTGCATCACTCTCTTCAGCCTCTGCATCCCTCTCATGAGCCTCTGCACCACTCTTTTGAGCCTCTGCATCACTCTCTTTTGCCTCTGCATCACTCTCTTAAGTCTCTGCATCACTCTCTTGAGCCTCTGCATCACTCTCTTGATCCTCTGCAACACTCTCTTGAGCCTCTGCATCACTCTCTTGCGCCTCTGCAACACTCTTCAGCCTCTGCATCACTCCCTAGAGGCCTTTGCATCACTCTCTTAAGCCTCTGAATCTCTCTCATGAGCCACTGCATCACTCTCTCGAGCCTCTGCATCACTCTCCTGATCCTCTGCATCACTTTCCTGAGCCTCTGCATCACTCTCTTAAGCCTCTGCATCACTCTCTAGGGCCTCTGCATCACTCTCTTCAGCTTCTGCATCACTCTCTTAAGCCTCTGCATCAATTTCTTAAGCCTCTGCATCCCTTTCTTGAGCCTCTGCCTCACTCTCTTGAGCTTCTGCATCCCTCTCTTTAGTTTCTGCATAACTCTCTTAAGCCTCTGCATCCCTCTCTTCATCCTGTGCATCACTCTCTAGAGCCTCTGCATCATTCTCTTGAGCCTCTGCATCCCTCTCTTAAGCCTCTACATCATTATCTTGAGCCTCTGCATCACTCTCTTGAGCCTCTGCATTACTCTCTTAAGCCTCTGCATCTCTCTTTTCAGCCTCTTCTTCACTCTCTTAAGCCTCTGCATCCCTCTGTTAAGCCTCTGCATCACTCACTTAAGCCTTTGCATCACTCTCTTCAGCCTCTGCATCCCTCTCATGAGCCTCTGCATCACTCTCTTAAGCCTCTGCATCACTCTCACCTCTGCATCTTCTGAGCCTCTGCATCACTCTCTTGAGCCTCTGCATCACTCTCTTAAGTCTCTGCATCACTCTCTTGAGCCTCTGCATCACTCTCTTAAGCCTCTGCAACACTCTCTTCAGCCTCTGCATATCTCTCTTAAGCCTCTGCATCCCTCTCTTGATCCTCTGCAACACTCTCTTGAGCCTCTGCATCACTCTCTTGCATCATTCTCTTGAGCCTCTGCCTCTGCATCACTCTTGAGCCTCTGCATCACTCTCTTGAGCCTCTGCATCACTCTCTTAAGCCTCTGCATCTCTCTCTTCAGCCTCTGCCACTCTCTTAAGCCTCTGCATCCCTCTCTTAAGCCTCTGCATCACTCACCTCTCATGAGCCTCTGCATCCCTCTCTTGAGCCTTTGCATCACTCTCTTAAGCCTCTGCATCCCTCTCTTGAGCCTCTGCATCACTCTTTTGAGTCTCTGCATCCCTCTCTTAAGCCTCTGCATCACTCTACATCACTCTCTTAAATCTCTTCATCCCTCTCTTGAGCCCCTGCATCCCTTTCTTAAGTCTCTGCATCACTCTCTTGAGCCTTTGCATCACTCTCTTGAGTCTCTGCATCCCTCTCTTTAGCCTCTGCAACACCCTCTTCAGCCTCTGCATATCTCTCGTAAGCCTCTGCATCCCTCTCTTGAGCCGCTGCATCACTTTCTCGAGCCTCTGCATCACTCTCTTGATCAACTGCATCACTTTCTTCAGCCTCTGCATCACTCTCTTAAGCCTCTGCATCACTCTCTAGAGCCTCTGCATCACTCTCTTCAGCTTCTGCATCACTCTCTTAAGCCTCTGCTTCCCTCTCTTGATCCTCAGCATCAATCTCTTGAGCCTCTGCATCCTTCTCCTGAGCCTCTGCATCACTCTCTTGAGCCTCTGCATCACCCTCTTAAGCCTCTGCATCCCTTTTTTGAGCCTCTGCATCAATTTCTTAAGCCTCTGCATCCCTTTCTTGAGCCTGTGCATCCCTCTCCTGAACCTTTGCATCACTCTCTTAAGCCTCTGCATCCCACACTTGATCCTCTGCGTCACTCTCAAGAGCCTCTGCATCCCTCTCTTGTGCCTCTGCATCCCTCAGCTGAGCCTCTGCATCCCTCTCTTGAGCCCCTGCATCCCTCTCTTGAGCCACTGCATCCCTTTCTTGAGCCTCTGCATCCCTCTCCTAAGCCTCTGCATCACTCTCTTAAGCCTCTGCATCACTCTCGTAAGCCTCTGAATCACTCTCTTGAGCCTCTGCATCCCTCTCTTGAACTCCTGCATCTCTCTCATGAGCCTCTGCATCCCTCTCGTGAGCCTCTGCCTCACTCTCAAGAGCCTCTGCATGCCTCTCTTGTGCCTCTGCATCCCTCACTTGAGCCTCTGCATCCCTGTCTTGAGGCTCTGCATCCCTGTTTTGAGCCTCTGCATCCCTCTCTTGAGCCTGTACGTGCAGAGAACCAGAGTTTGGCTAAAAAATATGGCTCAAGCGTCGATTTTGAGATGTTTGGGATATTTTGAAAACTGCAGGCGGGGGGGGGGGGGAAGTTTGGCCAAAATGTGACCCATCGCCGCTCTCAGTAATTGACATATTTTCGGTATAAAAAGTCGTAATTTCAACCTGCGAATATGTGCTGACTTCCACAATTTGGCTCCAAAATATGGCTCAAGGGTCGAATTTGGGATGTTTGGGATATTTTGTAAACTGCAGGGGGGTTTGGGCAAAATGTGACCCATCGCCGCTCTCAGTAAATGGCATATTTTCGGTATAAAATGACGTAATTTCAAACTGCGAATACGTGCAAAGAGCCAGAATACGGCTCCAAAATATGGCTCAAGGGTCGAATTTGGGATGTTTGGGATATTTGGAAAACTGCAGGAGGGTTTGGGCAAAATGTGACCCATCGCCGCTCTCAGTAATTAGCATATTTTATGGTATAAAATGACGTAATTTCAAACTGCGAATACGTGCAGAGAGCTCGAATTCGGCTCCAAAATATGGCTCAAGCGTCGAATTTGGGATGTTTGGGATATTTTGAAAACTGCAGGGGGGGTTTGGGCAAAATGTGACCCATCGCTGCTTTCAGTAATTGGCATATTTTAGGTATAAAAAGTCGTAATTTCAAACTGCAAATTCGTGCAGAGAGCCAGAGTTTGGCTCCAAAATATGACTCAAGCGTTGAATTTGAGATGTTTGGGATATTTTGAAAACTGCAGGGAGGGTTTATGCAGAATGTGATTCATCGCCGCTTTCAGTAATTGGCATATTTTCAGTATAAAAATCGTAATTTCAAACTGCGAATACGTGCAGAGAGTCACAATTTGGCTCCAAAATATGGCTCAAGGGTCGAATTTGGGATGTTTTGGATATTTTGAAAACTGCAGGGGGTTTTGGTCAAAATGGGACCCTTCGCCTCTCACAGTAATTGGCATGTTTTCGTTATAAAAAGTCGAAATTTTAAAGTTCGAACATTTTTACCTAAAATCACCCTACATGAAAAACGTGAAAAAAGTCACTATAATATCAAATTCGAAGATTATTACTTAAAATCATAGAGCGAGGTTGCGTATTATTTTGACCATTAAAAAGGCATGTGAAAACGATGTTTTCAATTCAAATGATAAAAATCTATGTGTTTTCTTAAGAATTACCTAAAATGTTCCTGAATTTCCTGTAATGTCTTAATTCGTAAAACTGCTCTAATCTGGCTGAAACGTCGAAATATACAATAAAAACTGAAATTCTCTCCTAATCAATACCTAACTCACTATTTTAACGAGGTAGAGATAGTTGATTTAAAATCAAGTATTTAATTTTAAATTGCAATTTTTTACGTGTTTTCATCATATTTATCGTAAACTTATTGAATTAATGGCAATAAACAGAAAAGGCTAGAAAACGCGGAAAAACGGCAAAATATTGCCTAAATCGTTGATATTTGGTTTAAAGCTCATAAATGAAACAAGGATGAAAAACCACAAAATATTGGTTAATTCGATGATATTAAGTACAAAGCACAATGCATGAGAACTTGCTAAAAAACGCAATATTATGCAAAATTTTGAGATTTGTAGGCTAAATTACATATCGCGAGACAAGATGTAGTAGTATCAAAATATAAGTAAATTCGAACATTTTTACCTAAAATCACTCTTCATGAAAAACGTGAAAAAGTCACTATAATACCAAATTCGACGATTTTTACATCAAATCTAAGAGCGAGGTTGCGTATTATTTTGATCATTAAAAAGGCATATGAAAACGTTGTTTCCAATTCAAATGATAAAAATCAATGTGTTTTCTTTAGAATTAACTAAAATGTTCTTTAATTTCCGTTTATATTACTGTAGGAAGAGGTACTCGTAAAACCGCTTTAATCCGGCTGAAACGTAGAAATATGTAATAAAAACAGAATTTCACTCCTTATCAATACCTAACTCAATATTTTAACGAGGAACAAATAGTTGATTGAAAATCTTGTAATTTAAGGTTAATTTGCAACTATTTACGTGTTTGCATCATATATATCGTAAATTTATTGAATTAATGGCAATAAATCGAAAATGATTAAAAACGCGGAAAAACGGCCAAATATTGCCTAAATCGTTAATATTTGGATAAAATCTTATTGTTGTTTCTTTATAAACAACGATAAAAAACCTCAAAGTATTGCTAAATTCGATGACTTTATGTACAAAGCACAATGCAAGAAAACTTGCTTAAAAACGCAATATTATGTGAAACTCTGCGATTTGCAGTCCAAATCACAAATAGAGAAACAACATGAAGTAGTATCAAAATATTAGTATATTCGAAAATTTTTACCTAAAATCACCCAACATGAAAAACGTGAAAAAAGTCACTATAATACCAAATTCGAGGATTTTTACTTCGAATAATAGAGCGAGGTTACGAATTATTTTGATCACTAAAAAGGCATATGAAAACGATGTTTCCAAATTCAAATGATAAAAATCAATGTGTTTTCTTTAGAATTAACTAAAATGTTCCTGAATTTCCGTTTATATTTCTGAATTCGTAAAACCTCTCTAATCTGGCCGAAACGTCGAAATATGCAATGAAAACAGAAATTCTCTCCTAATCAATATATAACTCATAATTTTAACATGGTATAAAAAATTGATTGAAAATCTAGTATTAAAGGGTAATTTACAATTAATTACGTGTTTGCATCATATTAATCGTATTTTTTGCATAAATGACAATAAAACAAAAATGCTTAAAATCGTTGGAAAACGGCAAACTATTGCCTAAATCGTTGATATTTGGTTGAAGTCTCATAAAGGAAAAATGGATGATAAACGTGAAAATATTGCTAAATTCGATGATTATTAGTACAAAAAAAACGCAAGAGAACTTGCTTAAAACGCAATATTATGCTAAATTCTTAGATTTTTAGGCAAAATCACATTTCGCAAGAAAACATGAGGTTATATCAAAATATTAATAAATTCGAATATTACTACCTTAAATGACACATGTTTTCACATGAAAACGTGAAAAAAGTCACAACATTACCAATTAAGTGGATTTTTGCGTCAAATCATTAAGCGAGATTTCGTGGGATTTTGATCATATGAAAATGCGTTTTCCAATTCAAATGATAAAAATCAATGTGTTTTCATTAGAATTTACTAAAATGTTCCTGAATTTCCGTTTATATTACTGAGAGAAGAGGTACTTGTAAAACCGCTCTAATCCGGCTGAAACGTCGAAATATGCAATAAAAACAGAAAATCTCTCCTAATCAATATATGACTCCCTATTTTAACGAGGTATAAATAGTTGATTGAGAATCAAGTATTTAATTTTAATTTGCAATTCATTACGTGTTTGCATCATATTTATCGTAAATTTCATGAATTAATGGCAATAAACCGAAAAGGCTTCAAAACGCGGAAAAAACGGGAAAATATTGCCTAAATCGTTGATATTTGGATGAAATCTTATAAAGGAAACAACGATGAAAAACCCCAAAGTTTTGCTAAATTCGATGATTTTATGTACAAGGCACAATGCAAGAAAGCTTGCTTAAAAACGCAATATTATGTGAAATTCTGAGATTTATAGGCTAAATCACAAATAGAGAGACAACATGAAGTAGTATCAAAATATGAGTCAATTCGAACATTTTTACCTAAATTCACCCAACATGAAAAACGTGAAAACGTCATTATAATACCAAATTCGAGGATTTTTACTTTATATAACAGAGCGAGGTTGCGTATTATTTTGATCGTTAAAAAGGTATATGAAAACGATGTTCCCAATTTCAAATGATAAAAATCAATGTGTTTTCTTTAGAATTACCTAAAATGTTCCTGAATTTCCCTTTATATTTTTGAATTCGTAAAACTGCTCTAATCACGCTGAAACGTCGAAATATGCAATGAAAACAGAAATTCTCTCCTAATCATTATCTAACTTTTTATTTTAACTAGATATGAAAAGTTGATTGAAAATCAAGTATTTAAGGGTAATTTGCAATTAATTACGTTTTTGCATCATATTTATCGTATTTATTTGCATTAATGACAATAAACCAAAAATGTTTAAAATCGTGAAAAACGGCAAAATATTGCCTAAATCGTTGATATATGGTTGAAGTCTCATAAAGGAAAAAAGGATGATAAAATTGAAAATATTGCTAAATTCGATGATTATTAGTACAAATATAATGCCAGAAAACTTGCTTAAAAACGCAGTATTATGCTAAATTCTTAGATTTATAGGCTAAATCACATTTCGCGAGAAAATATGAGGTTGTATCAAAATATTAGTAAATTCGAATATTACTACCATAAATGACACATGTTTTCACATGAAAACGTGAAAAAAGTCACAACATTACCAATTATGTGGATTTTTGCTTGAAATCATTAAGCGAGGTTTCGTGTTATTTTAATCATATGAAAAGGCGTTTTCCAATTCATATGATAAAAATCAATATCTTTTCATTAGAATTAACTAAAATGTTCCTGAATTTCCGTTTATATTACTGAAAGAAGAGGTACTCGTAAAACCACTTTAATCCGGCTGAAACGTCGAAATATGCAATAAAAACAGAAAATCTCTCCTAATCAATATCTGACTCACTATTTTAACGAGGTACAAATAGTTGACTGAAAATCAAGTATTTAAGGGTAATTTGAAATTCATTACGTGTTTGCGTCATATTTATCGTAAATTTAATGAATTAAAGGCAATAAACCGAAAATGCTTGAAAACGTGGAAAAACGGCCAAATATTGCCTAATTCGTGGATATTTTCTTAAATAAAGGAAACAAGGATGAAAAACGTCAAAATATTGCTAAATTCGATGATTTTATGTACAAAACACAATGCAAGAAAACTTGTTTAAAAACGCAATATTATGCGAAATTCTGAGATTTGTAGGCCAAATCACATATCGCGAGACAACATGAAGTAGTATCAAAATATTAGTAAAAATGAACATATTTACCTAAAATCACTACATGAAAAACGTGAAAAAAGTCACTATAATACCAAATTTGAGGATTTTTACTTCAAATCATAAAGCGAGGTTGCGTATTATTTTGATCCAAGAAAAGGCATATGAAAACGTTGTTTCCAATTCAAATGATAAAAATCAATGTGTTTTCTTTAGAATTAACTAAAATGTTCCTGAATTTCCGTTTATATTACTGAAAGAAGAGGTACTCGTAAAACTGCTTTAAACCGGCTGAAACGTCGAAATATGCAATAAAAACAAAAAATCTTTCTTAATCAATATTTTACTCATTATTTTAACGAGTTAGATTGTTTTAAATCTTAGTATTAAAGGTAAATTTGCAATTCGATTACGTGTTTGCATCATGATTTGTGTTTTCATATCTTACACAGTATTTAACGAGAAACAAATAATTGATTGAAAATGAAGTATTTAAGGTAATTATCTAATCAATTACGTGTTTGCATCATTTTTTTAGTATATAAATGAATTATTACCAATAAACTGAAAATTCACAAAAACGTGGAAAAACGGCAAAATATTACCTAATTCGATGATATTTTGTTAAAGCACATAAAGGAAAAGGGATGATAAACGTCAAAATATTGCTAAATTCGATGATTTTTAGTACAAAACAAAATGCAAGAAAACTTGCTTTAAAATGCAAAATTTGCGAAATTCTGAGATTTGAAAGCCAAATCACATATCGTGAGAAAATATGAAGTAGTATCGAATGATTGGTAAAACGAATATATTTACGTAAAGTGACACTACATGAAAAACGTGAAAAAAGTCTCTATATTACCAAATTTGAGGATTTTTACTTCAAATCATAAAACGAGGTTTCGTATTTTTTAGATCCTAGAAAAGACATAAAAATGTTGTTTCCAATACAAATGATAAAAATCAATGTGTTCTCATAAGAATTAACTAAAATGTTCCTGATTTTCCGTTTACATTACCGATGGAAGATGTACACGTAAATCCGCTCTAATCCGGCTGAAATGTCGATATATGCAATAAAATCATAACTTCTCGCTTTTTCAATATCTTACTCAGTTTTTTAACGAGAAACAAATAGTTGATTGAAAATGAAGTATTTAAGTTTTTTTCTAATCAATTATGTGTTTACATCATTTTTATTGTATATATAATGAATTAATACCAATAAACTGAAAATTCACAAAAATGTGGAAAAACGGCAAAATATTGCCTAATTCGATGATATTTTGTTTAAATCACATAAAGGAAAAGAGGATGATAAACGTCAAAATATTGCTAAATTAGATGATTTTTAGTACAAAACAAAATGCAAGAAAACTTGCTTAAAATGCAAAATTTGCGAAATTCTGAGATTTGAAGGCCAAATCACATATCGTGAGAAAACATGAAGTAGTATCGAAATATTGGTAAAAGCGAATATATATACGTAATGTCACACTACATGAAAAACGTGAAAAAAAATCGCTATTTATCCAAATTTGAGGATTTTAACTTCAAATCAAAAAGCGAGGTTTCGTATTATTTAGATTCTAGAAAAGACATATAAAGATGTTGTTCCAATACAGATGATAAAAATCAATGTGTTTCCAATACAAATGATAAAATTACCTCACTGTGGTTTCATTACCTCACTTGAGGTAATCACATTATCCCTCACTTGAGGTCTGCATTACCTCACATCTGCATCCTCTCTTGAACTCCTGCATCCCTCTCATGAGCCTCTACATCCCTCACTTGAGCCTTTGCATCACTCTCTTAAGCCTCTGCATCCCTCTCTTGAGCCTCTGCGTCACTCTCAAGAGCCTCTGCATCCCTCTCTTGGGCCTCTGCTTCCCTCAATTGAGCCTCTGCATCCCTCTCTTGAGCCCCTGCATCCCTCTCTTGAGCCTCTGCATCCCTCTCTTGAGCCTCTGCATCCCTCTCTTAAGCCTCTGCATCACTCTCTTAAGCCTCTGCATCACTCTCGTAAGCCTCTGAATCACTCTCTTGAGCCTCTGCATAACTCTCTTAAGTCTCTCCATCACTCTCATGGGCCTCTGCATCCCTCTCTTAAGCCTTTGCATCATTCTCTTCAGCCTCTGCATCTCTCTCTTAAGCCTCTGCATCATTCTCTTCAGCCTCTGCATTCCTCTCTTAAGCCTCTGCATCACTCTCTTGATCCACTGGATCCCTCTCTTAAGCCTCTGCATCACTCTCTTGAGCCCCTTCATTATTCTCTTGAGCCTCTGCATCAATCTCTTGAGCCTCTACATCCGTCTCTTGAGCCTCTGCATCCCTCTCTTAAGCCTCTGCATCACTCTTTTGAGCCTTTGCATCACTCTCTTCAGCCTCTGCATCCCTCTCTTAAGCCTCTGCAACACTCTCTTCAGCCTCTGCATCACTCTCTTAAGCTTCTGCATCCCTCTCTTGAGCCTCTGCGTCCCTCTCTTAAGCCTCTGCAACACTCTCTTCAGCCTCTGCATCACTCTCTTGAGCCTTAGCATCACTCTCTTCAGCCTCTGCATCACTCTTAAGCCTCTGCATCCCTCTCTTGAGCCTCTGCATCCCTCTCTTTAGCCTCTGCAACACTCTCCTCAGCCTCTGTATCACTCTCTTGAGCCTTTGCATCACTATCTTGAGCCTCTGAATCCCGCTCTTAAGCATCTGCAACACTCTCTTCAGCCTATGCATCACTCTCTTAAAGGAGAGTGATGCTTAGGCTGCCTCTGCCTCTGACTCTGCATCACTTTTTTGAGCCTCTGCATCACTTTCCTAAGCATCTGCATCCCTTTCTTGAGCCTCTGCATCATTCTCTTGAAATCCTGCATCCTTCTCATGAGCCTCTGCATCCCTCTCTTGAGCCTTTGCATCACTCTCTTAAGCCTCTGCATCCCTCACTTGAGCCTCTGCATCCCTCTCTTTTGAGCCCCTGCATCCCTCTCTTGAGCCTCTGCATCCCTCTCTTGAGCCTCTGCATCCCTCTCTTAAGCCTCTGCATCACTCTCTTAAGCCTCTGCATCACTCTCGTAAGCCTCTGAATCACTCTCTTGAGCCTCTGCATAACTCTCTTAAGTCTCTCCATCACTCTCATGGGCCTCTGCATCCCTCTCTTAAGCCTTTGCATCATTCTCTTCAGCCTCTGCATCCCTCTCTTAAGCCTCTGCATCATTCTCTTCAGCCTCTGCATTCCTCTCTTAAGCCTCTGCATCACTCTCTTGATCCTCTGGATCCCTCTCTTAAGCCTCTGCATCATTCTCTTGAACCCCTTCATTATTCTCTTGAGCCTCTGCATCAATCTCTTGAGCCTCTACATCTGTCTCTTGAGCCTCTGCATCCCTCTCTTAAGCCTCTGCATCACTCTCTTGAGCCTCTGCATCACTCTCTTCAGCCTCTGCATCCCTCTCTTAAGCCTCTGCATCACTCTCTTCAGCCTCTGCATCACTCTCTTAAGCCTCTGCATCCCTCTCTTGAGCCTCTGCATCCCTCTCTTAAGCCTCTGCATCACTCTCTTGAGCCTCTGCATCACTCTCTTGAGCCTCTAGCATCACTCTCTTCAGCCTCTGCATCACTCTCTTGAGCCTCTGCATCCCTCTCTTGAGCCTCTGCATCCCTCTCTTGAGCCTCTGTATCCCTCTCTTCAGCCTCTGCATCACTCTCTTGAGCCTCTGCATCACTCTCTTGAGCCTCTGCATCCCTCTCTTAAGCCTCTGCATCACTCTCTTCAGCCTCTGCATCACTCTCTTAAGGGAGCCTCTGCTTCACTCTCTTGAGCCTCTGCATCACTCTCTTAAGCCTCTGCATCCTTTCTTGAGCCTCTGCATCATTCTCTTGAAATCCTGCATCCTTCTCTTGAGCCTCTGCATCCCTCTCTTGAGCCTCTGCATCACTCTCTTAAGCCTCTACATCCCTCTCTTGAGCCTCTGCATCCCTCTCTTAAGCCTCTGCATCCCTCTCTTGAGCCTCTGCATCCATCTCTTGAGCCTCTGCATCCCTCTCTTAAGCCTCTGCATCACTCTCTTAAGCCTCTGCATCACTCTCTTAAGCCTCTGCATCACTCTCTTGAGCCTCTGCATCACTCTCTTGAGCCTCTGCATCACTCTCTTGAGCCTCTGCATCACTCTCTTGAGCCTTTGCATCACTCTCTTGAGCCTCTGCATCACTCTCTTGAGCCTCTGCATCACTCTCTTGAGCCTCTGCATCACTCGCTTATGCCTCTGCATCCCTCTCTTGAGCCTCTGCATCACTCTCTTGAGCCTCTGCATCCCTCTCTTAAGCCTCTACATCATTCTCTTGAGCCTCTGCATCACTCTCTTGAGCCTCTGCATCACTCTCTTGAGCCTCTGCATCACTCTCTTAAGCCTCTGCATCACTCTCTTGAGCCTCTGCATCACTCTCTTGAGCCCCTGCATCCCTCTCTTGAGCCTCTGCATCACTCTCCTGAGCCTCTACATCACCCTCTTAAGCCACTGCATTACTCTCTTGAGCCTCTGCATCTCTCTCCTAAGCCTCTGCCTCAGCCTCTGCATCACTTTCTTGAGCCTCTGCACCCCTCTCTTGAGCCTCTGCACCCCTCTCTTAGCCTCTGCATCACTCTCTTCATCCTCTTCGTCCTCTCTTGAGCCTCTGCAACACTCTCTTCAGCCTCTGCATCCCTCTCTTAAGCCTCTGCATCCCTCTCTTAAGCCTCTGCATCACTCTCTTAAGCCTCTGCATCACTCTCTAGAGCCTCTGCATCACTCTCTTGAGCCTCTGCATCCCTCTCTTGAACCTCTGCATCACTCTCTTGAGCCTCTGCATCCCTCTCTTGAGCCTCTGCATCACTCTCTTGAGCCTCTACATCCCTCTCTTGAACCTCTGCATCACTCTCTTGAGCCTCTGCATCCCTCTCTTGAGCCTCTGCATCACTCTCTTCAGCCTCTGCATCCCTCTCTAGAGCCTCTGCATCACTCTCTTGAGCCTCTACATCCCTCTCTTGAGCCTCTGCATCCCTCTCTTAAGCCTCTGCATCACTCTCTTGAGCCTCTGCATCACTCTCTTGAGCCTCTGCATCCCTCTCTTAAGCCTCTGCATCACTCTCTTTAGCCTCTGCATCACTCTCTTGAGCCTCTGCATCACTCTCTTGAGCCTCTGCATCCCTCTCTTGAGCCTCTGCATCACTCTCTTGAGCCTCTGCATCACTCTCTTCAGCCTCTGCATCCCTCTCTTAAGCCTCTGCATCACTCTCTTGAGCCTCTGCATCACTCTCTTAAGCCTCTGCATCCCTCTCTTAAGCCTCTGCATCACTCTCTTGAGCCTCGGCATCCCTATCTTCAGTCTCTGCATCACTCTCTTGAGCCTCTGCATCCCTCTCTTGAGCCTCTGCATCACTCTCTTGAGCCTCTGCATCCCTCTCTTGAGCCTCTGCATCACTCTCTTCAGCCTCTGCATCACTCTCTTAAGCCTCTGCATCACTCTCTTGAGCCTCTGCATCCCTCTCTTGAGCCTCTGCATCACTCTCTTGAGCCTCTGCATCACTCTCTTGAGCCTCTGCATTCCTCTCTTGAGCCTCTGCATCCCTCTCTTGAGCCTCTGCATCACTCTCTTGAGCCTCTGCATCACTCTCTTGAGCCTTTGCATCACTCTCTTCAGCCTCTGCAACACTCTCTTCAGTCTCTGCATCACTCTCTTAAGCCTCTGCATCCCTCTCTTGAGCCTCTGCATCCCTCTCTTGAGCCTCTCCATCACTCTCTTGAGCCTCTGCATCCCTCTCTTGAGCCTCTGCATCACTCTCTTTAGCCTCTGCATCACTCTCTTGAGCCTCTGCATCACTCTCTTGAGCCTCTGCATCACTCTCTTGAGCCTCTGCATCCCTCTCTTAAGCCTCTGCATCACTCTCTTGAGCCTCTGCATCACTCTCTTAAGCCTCTGCATCACTCTCTTGAGCCTCTGCATCACTCTCTTAAGCCTCTGCATCACTCTCTTTAGCCTCTGCATCACTCTCTTGAGCCTCTGCATCCCTCTCTTGAGCCTCTGCATCACTCTCTTCAGCCTCTGCAACACTCTCTTAAGCCTCTGCATCCTCTCTCTGAATCCCTCTCTTGAGGCCTCTGCATAACTCTCTCGAGCCTCTGCATCACTCTCTTGATCCTCTGCATCACTCTCGTAAGCCTCTGAATCACTCTCTTGAGCCTCTGCTTCCCTCTCTTGAGCCTCTGCATCCCTCTCTTAAGCCTCTGCAACATTCTCTTAAGCCTCTGCATCACTCTCTAGAGCCTCTGCATCACTCTCTTCAGCCTCTGCATCACTCTCTTCAGCCTCTGCATCACTCTGTTAAGCCTCTGCTTCCTTCTCTTGATCCTCTGCATCACTCTCTTGAGCCTCTGCATCACTCTCTTGAGCCTCTGCATCACTCTCTTGAGCCTCTACATCACTCTCTTGAGCCTCTGCATCACTCTCTTGAGCCTCTGCATCACTCTCTTAAGCCTCTGCATCCCTCTCTTGATTCTCTGCATCACTCTCTTAAGCCTCTGAATCACTCTCTTGAGCCTCTGCATCCCTCTCTTAAGCCTCTGCATCACTCTCTTGAGCCTCTGCATCACTCTCTTGAGCCTCTGCATCACTCTCTTAAGCCTCTGCATCACTCTCTTGAGCCTCTGCATCACTCTCTTGAGCCTCTGCATCCCTCTCTTGAGCCTCTGCATCCCTCTCTTGAGCCATTTGCAGCACTCTCTTGAGCCTCTGCATCATTCTCTTGAGCCTCTGAATCCCTCTCTTAAGCCTCTGCATCACTCTCTTGAGCCTCTGCATCACTCTCTTGATCGTCTGCATCACTCTCTTGAGCCTTTGCATCACTCTCTTGAGCCTCTCTATCACTCTCTTGAGCCTCTGCATCACTCTCTTGAGCCTCTGCATCACTCTTTTAACCCTCTGCATCCCTCTCTTGATTCTCTGCATCACTCTCTTGAGCTCTGCATCACATCTCTTGAGCCTCTGCATCCCTCTCTTAAGCCTCTACATCATTCTCTTGAGCCTCTGCATCACTCTCTTGAGCCTCTGCATCACTCTCTTGAGCCTCTGCATCACTCTCTTAAGCCTCTGCCTTTCTCTTTTGAGCCTCTGCATCACTCTCTTGAGCCTCTGCATCCCTCTCTAGAGCCTCAGCATCCCTCTCTTGAGCCATTTGCAGCACTATCTTGAGCCTCTGCATCATTCTCTTGTGCCTCAGCATCCCTCTCTTAAGCCTCTGCATCACTCTCTTGAGCCTCTGCATTCTTCTATTAAGCCTCTGCATCACTCTCTTGAGCCTCTGCATCCCTCTCTTGAGCCTCTGCATCACTCCCTTGAGCCTCTGCATCACTCTCTTGAGCCTCTGCATAACTCTGTTAAGCCTTTGCATCCCTCTCTTCATCCTCTGCATCACTCTCTAGAGCCTCTGCATCATTCTCTTGAGCCTCTGCATCCCTCTCTTAAACCTCAACATCATTTTCTTGAGCCTCTGCATCACTTTCTTGAGCCTCTGCATCACTTTCTTGAGCCTCTGCATCACGCTCTTAAGCCTCTGCATCTCTCTCTTCAGCCTCTGCATCACTCTCTTGAGCCTCTGCATCACTCTCTTAAGCCTCTACATCACTCACTTAAGCCTCTGCATCACTCTCCTCAGCCTCTGCATCCCTCTCTTGAGCCTCTGCATCATTCTCCTAAGCCTCTGCATCACTCTCTTGAGCCTCTGCATCACTCTCTTGAGCCTCTGCATCCCTCTCTTTAGCCTCTACATCACTCTCTAAAACCTCTGCATCACTCTCTAAGACCTCTGCATCACACTCCTTAGCCTCTACATCACTCTCATGAGCCTATGCATCACTCTCTTGAGCCTCTGCATCACTCTGATAACCCTCTGCATCCCTCTCTTAAGCCTCTGCATCCCTTTTTTGAGCCTCTGCATCACTTTCTTAAGCCTCTGCATCCCTTTCTTGAGCCTCTGCATCACTCTCTTGAACTCTTGCATCCCTCTCAAGGGCCCCTGCATCACTCTCTTGAACTCCTGCATCCCTCTCATGGGCCTCTGCATCTCTCTCCTGAGCCTTTGCATCCCTCTCTTGAGCCTCTGCATCACTCGCTTAAGCCTCTGCATCCCTCTCTTGAGCCTCTGCGTCACTCTCAAGAGCCTCTGCATCCCTCTCTTGTGCCTCTGCATCCCTCACTTGAGCCTCAGCATCCCTCTCTTGAGCCCCTGCATTCCTCTCTTGAGCCTCTGCATCCCTCGCTTGAGCTTCTGCATCCCTCTATGAAGCCTCTGCATCACTCTCTTAAGCCTTTGCATCACTCTCGAAAGCCTCTGAATCACTCTCTTGAGCCTCTGCATCCCTCTCTTGAACTCCTGCATCCCTCACATGAGCTTCTGCATCCCTCTCTTGAGTCTTTGCATCACTCTCAAGAGCCTCTGCATTCCTCTCTTGTGCCTCTGCTCCTCTCACTTGAGCCTCTGCATCCCTCTCTTGAGCCTCTGCATCCCTCTCTTGGGCCTCTACATCCCTCTCTTGAGCCTCTGCATCCCTCTCTTAAGCCTCTGCATCACTCTCGTAAGCCTCTGCATCACTCTCTTAAGCCTCTGAATCACTCTCTTGAGCCTCTGCATCACTCTCTTGAGCCCCTGCATCTCTCTCTCAAGTCTCTGCATCACTCTCTTGAGCCTCATCATCCCTCTCTTGAGCCTCTGTAACACTCTCTTCAGCCTCTGCATCACTCTCTTAAGCCTCTGAATCCCTCTCTTGAGGCCTCAGCATAACTCTCTCGAGCCTCTGCATCACTCTCTTGATTCTCTGCATCACTCTCGTAAGCCACTTAATCACTCTCTTGAGCCACTGCATCCCTCTCCTAAGCCTCTGCATCCCTCTCTTAAGCCTCTGCATCACTCTCTTAAGCCGCTGCATCAGTTTCTAGAACCTCTGCATCACTCTCCTCAGCCTCTGCATCACTCTCTTCAGCCTCTGCATCACTCTCTTAAACCTCTGCTTCCCTCTCTTGGTCCTCTGCATCACTCTCTTGAGCCTCTGCATCACTCTCTTGATCGTCTGCATCACTCTCTTGAGCCTTTGCATCACTCTCTTGAGCCTCTCTATCACTCTCACGAGCCTCTGCATCACTCTCTTGAGCCTCTGCATAACTCTCTTACCCCTCTGCATCCCTCTCTTGATTCTCTGCATCACTCTCTTGAGCTCTGCATCACATCTCTTGAGCCTCTGCATCCCTCTCTTAAGCCTCTACATCATTCTCTTGAGCCTCTGCATCACTCTCTTGAGCCTCTGCATCACTCTCTTAAGCCTCTGCCTTTTTCTCTTGAGCCTCTGCATCACTCTCTTGAGCCTCTGCATCCCTCTCTGGGCCCTCAGCATCCCTCTCTTGAGCCATTTGCAGCACTCTCTTGAGCCTCTGCATCATTCTCTTGAGCCTCAGAATCCCTCTCTTAAGCCTCTGCATCACTCTCCTGAGCCTCTGCATCCCTCTATTAAGCATCTGCATCACTCTCTTGAGCCTCTGCATCTCTCTCTTGAGCCTCTGCATCACTCTCTTGAGCCCCTGCATCACTCTCTTGAGCCTCTGCATCACTCTCTAGACCCTCTGCATCATTCTCTTGAGCCTCTGCATCCCTCTCTTAAACCTTAACATCATTCTTTTGAGACTCTGCATTACTCTCTTAAGCCTCTGCATCACTCACTTAAGCCTCTGCATCACTCTCCTCAGCCTCCGCATCCCTCTCTTGAGCTTCTGCATCATTCTCTTAAGCCTCTGCATCTCTTACTTAAGCCTCTGCATCACTCTCCTCAGCCTCTGCATCCCTCTCTTGAGCCTCTACATCATTCTCTTAAGCCTCTGCATCACTCTCTTGAGCCTCTGCATCACTCTTGAGCCTCTGCATCCCTCTCTTAAGCCTCTGCATCACTCACTTAAGCCTCTGCATCATTCTCTTGGGCCTCTTCATCACTCTCTTAAGCCTCTGCATCACTCTCTTGAGCCTCTTCATCCATCTCTTAAGCCTCTGCATCACTCTCTACGACCTCTGCATCATTCTCTAAGGCCTCTGCATCACTCTCTTTAGCCTCTGCATCACTCTCTTGAGCCTATGCATGACTCTCATGAGCCTCTGCATCCCTCTCTTAAGCCTCTGCATCACTCTCTTGAGCCTCTGCATCCCTCTATTAAGCCTCTGCATCACTCTCTTGAGCATCTGCATCCCTCTCTTAAGTCTCTGCATAACTCTGTTAAGCCTTTGCATCCCTCTCTTCATCCTCTGCGTCACTCTCTGGAGCCTCTGCATCATTCTCATAAGCCTCTGCAGCACTCTCTTGAGCCTCTGTATCACTCTCTTGAGCCTCTGCATCCCTCTCTCGAACCTCTTTATCATTCTCCTAAGCCTCGCAATCCCTCACTTGAGCCTCTGCATTCCTCTCATGAGCCTCTGCATCCCTCTCTTGAGTCTTTGCATCACTCTTGTAAGCCTCTGCATCCCTCTCTTGAGCCTCTGCATCACTCTTTTGAATCTCTGCATCCCTCTCTTAAGCCTCTGCATCCCCTGTCATGAGCCTCTGCTTCACTCCCATGAGTCTCTTCATCCCTCTCTTGAGCCTCTGCATCCCTCTCTTAAGCCTCTGTATCACTCTCTTGAGCCTTTACACCTTTCTCTTGAGCCTCTGCATCCCTCTCTTAAGCGTCTGCAACACTCTCTACAGCCTCTGCTTCACTGTCGTTAGCCTCTGCACCCATCTCTTGATCCTCTGCAACACTCTCTTGAGCCTCTGCATCACTCACTTGCGCCTCTGCTACACTCTCTTTAGCTTCTGCATCACTCTCTTGAGGCCTCTGCCTCACTCTCTTAAGCCTCTGAATCCCTCTCTTGAGCCTCTGCATCACTCTCTCGAGCCTCTGCATCCCTCTCTTCAGCCTCCGCGTCACTCTCAAGAGCCTCTGCATCCCTCTCTTGTGCGTCTGCATCCCTCACTTGAGCCTCTGCATCTCTCACTTGAGACTCTGCATCCCTCTCTTGAGCCTCTGCATCCCTCTCTTGGGCCTCTACATCCCTCTCTTGAGCCTCTGCATCCCTCTCTTAAGCCTCTGCATCACTCTCTTAAGCCTCTGCATCACTCTCTTAAGCCTCTGAATCACTCTCTTGAGCCTCTGCATCACTCTCTTGAGCCCCTGCATCTCTCTCTCAATCCTCTGCATCACTCTCTTCAGCCTCATCATCCCTCTCTTGAGCCTCTGTAACACTCTCTTCAGCCTCTGCATCACTCTCTTAAGCCTCTGAATCCCTCTCTTGAGGCCTCAGCATAACTCTCTCGAGCCTCTGCATCACTCTCTTGATTCTCTGCATCACTCTCGTAAGCCTCTGCATCACTCTCTTGATTCTCTGCATCACTCTCGTAAGCCTCTGAATCACTCTCTTTAGCCTCTGCATCCCTCTCCTAAGCCTCTGCATCCCTCTCTTAAGCCTCTGCATCACTCTCGTAAGCCGCTGCATCAGTTTTAAGAGCCTCTGCATCACTCTCTTCAGCCTCTGCATCACTCTCTTCAGCCTCTGCATCACTCTCTTGAGCCTTTGCATCACTCTCTTGAGCCTCTCTATCAATCTCATGGGCCTCTGCATCACTCTCTTGAGCCTCTGTGTCACTCTCGTACCCCTCTGCATCCCTCTCTTGATTCTCTGCATCACTCTCTTGAGCTCGGCATCACATCTCTTGAGACTCTGCATCCCTCTCTTAAGCCTCTACATCATTCTCTTGAGCCTCTGCATCACTCTCTTGAGCCTCTGCATCACTCTCTTAAGCCTCTGCCTTTTTCTCTTGAGCCTCTGCATCACTCTCTTGAGCCTCTGCATCCCTCTCTGGAGCCTCAGCATCCCTCTCTTGAGCCATTTGCATCACTCTCTTGAGCCTCTGCATCCCTCTATTAAGCCTCTGCATCACTCTCTTGAGCCTCTGCATCCCTCTCTTGAGCCTCTGAATCATTCTCTTGAGCTTCTGCATCACTCTCTTGAGCCCCTGCATCTCTAACTCAAGCCTCTGCATCACTCTCTTCAGCCACTTCATCCCTCTCTTGAGCCTCTGTAACACTCTCTTCAGCCTCTGCATCACTCTCTTAAGCTTCTGAATCCCTCTCTTGAGGCCTCAGCATAACTCTCTCGAGCCTCTGCATCACTCTCTTGATTCTCTGCATCACTCTCGTAAGCCTCTGAATCACTCTCTTGAGCATCTGCATCCCTCTCCTAAGCCTCAGCATCCCTCTCTTAAGCCTCTGCATCACTCTCTTAAGCCTCTTCATCACTCTCTAGAGCCTCTGCATCACTCTCCTCAGCCTCTACATCACTCTCTTCAGCTTCTGCTTCCCTCTCTTGGTCCTTTGCATCACTCTCTTGAGCCTCTGCATCACTCTCTTGATCGTCTGCATCACTCTCTTGAGCCTTTGCATCACTCTCTTGAGCCTCTCTATCACTCTCTTGAGCCTCTGCATCACTCTCTTGAGCCTCTGCATCACTCTCTTAACCCTCTGCATCCCTCTCTTGATTCTCTGCATCACTCTCTTGAGCTCTGCATCACATCTCTTGAGCCTCTGCATCCCTCTCTGAAGCCTCTATATCATTCTCTTGAGCCTCTGCATCACTCTCTTGAGCCTCTGCATCACTCTCTTAAGCCTCTGCCTTTCTCTTTTGAGCCTCTGCATCACTCTCTTGAGCCTCTGCATCCCTCTCTAGAGCCTCAGCATCCCTCTCTTGAGCCATTTGCAGCACTATCTTGAGCCTCTGCATCATTCTCTTGTGCCTCAGCATCCCTCTCTTAAGCCTCTGCATCACTCTCTTGAGCCTCTGCATTCTTCTATTAAGCCTCTGCATCACTCTCTTGAGCCTCTGCATCTCTCTCTTGAGCGTCTGCATCACTCCCTTGAGCCTCTGCAACACTCTCTTGAGCCTCTGCATAACTCTGTTAAGCCTTTGCATCCCTCTCTTCATCCTCTGCATCACTCTCTAGAACCTCTGCATCATTCTCTTGAGCCTCTGCATCCCTCTCTTAAACCTCAACATCATTTTCTTGAGCCTCTGCATCACTTTCTTGAGCCTCTGCATCACGCTCTTAAGCCTCTGCATCTCTCTCTTAAGCCTCTGCATCACTCTCTTGAGCCTCTGCATCACTCTCTTAAGCCTCTACATCACTCACTTAAGCCTCTGCATCACTCTCCTCAGCCTCTGCATCCCTCTCTTGAGCCTCTGCATCATTCTCTTAAGCCTCTGCATCACTCTCTTGAGCCTCTGCACCACTCTCTTGAGCCTCTGCATCCCTCTCTTTAGCCTCTACATCACTCTCTAAGGCCTCTGCATCACTCTCTAAGACCTCTGCATCACACTCTTTAGCCTCTGCATCACTCTCTTGAGCGTATGCATCACTCTCTTGAGCCTCTGCATCACTCTGATAACCCTCTGCATCCCTCTCTTAAGCCTCTGCATCCCTTTTTTGAGCCTCTGCATCACTTTCTTAAGCCTCTGCATCCCTTTCTTGAGCCTCTGCAACACTCTCTTGAACTCTTGCATCCCTCTCATGGGCCCCTGCATCACTCTCTTGAACTCCTGCATCCCTCTCATGGGCCTCTGCATCTCTCTCCTGAGCCTTTGCATCCCTCTCTTGAGCCTCTGCATCACTCGCTTAAGCCTCTGCATCCCTCTCTTGAGCCTCTGCGTCACTCTCAAGAGCCTCTGCATCCCTCTCTTGTGCCTCTGCATCCCTCACTTGAGCCTCAGCATCCCTCTCTTGAGCCCCTGCATTCCTCTCTTGAGCCTCTGCATCCCTCGCTTGAGCCTCTGCATCCCTCTATGAAGCCTCTGCATCACTCTCTTAAGCCTTTGCATCACTCTCGAAAGCCTCTGAATCACTCTCTTGAGCCTCTGCATCCCTCTCTTGAACTCCTGCATCCCTCACATGAGCTTCTGCATCCCTCTCTTGAGTCTTTGCATCACTCTCAAGAGCCTCTGCATCCCTCTCTTGTGCCTCTGCATCTCTCACTTGAGCCTCTGCATCCCTCTCTTGAGCCTCTGCATCCCTCTCTTGGGCCTCTACATCCCTCTCTTGAGCCTCTGCATCCCTCTCTTAAGCCTCTGCATCACTCTCTTAAGCCTCTGCATCACTCTCTTAAGCCTCTGAATCACTCTCTTGAGCCTCTGCATCACTCTCTTGAGCCCCTGCATCTCTCTCTCAAGTCTCTGCATCACTCTCTTGAGCCTCATCATCCCTCTCTTGAGCCTCTGTAACACTCTCTTCAGCCTCTTCATCACTCTCTTAAGCCTCTGAATCCCTCTCTTGAGGCCTCAGCATAACTCTCTCGAGCCTCTGCATCACTCTCTTGATTCTCTGCATCACTCTCGTAAGCCTCTGAATCATTCTCTCTTGAGCATCTGCATCCCTCTCTTAAGCCTCAGCATCCCTCTCTTAAGCCTCTGCATCACTCTCTTAAGCCTCTTTGTAACAAAGTTCAAATAAAGCAAATATATATGTGTACATACAAAAGAATGGGGGTGGTCGAAGATAATATTAGTGTTTAGTGAGTGACCACAAGGTCTCCTCTGAATACTTAGGATACTATATAGAATATAGATAGGTTAAGTTAGGTTAGGTAGGGTTTGTTAGTTATCATATATCTGCATTAGTTTTAACTCGTTTTAACTAGTTTTAGTTAGTTTTAACTAAAACTAGCTAGTTTTAACTTTATATATATATTATTTATATATATATATTATATAAAAAGTTTGTGAGGAAGACCTCTGGTGCCAATGTGGGGACCCATAGCCTCAGAGAAGAAAATAAAAAGTATTCAGAGGAGACCTTGTGGTCACTCACTAAACACTAATATTATCTTCTACCACCCCATTCTTTTGTATGTACACATATATATTTGCTTTATTTGAACTTTGTTACAAAGAGGTAGTTACATATATGTTACAAAGATGGTTATCATATATATATTATTTGTATATATATATTATTTGTATATATATATTATATATATATTATTTATATATATATATATTATTTATATATATATATATATATATATATATATATATATATATATATATATATATATATATATTATATATATTATATATATATATATATATAATATATATATTACACACACACCTTATATATTACACTAATATATATATATATATATATATATATATATATATATATATATATATATATATATATATATATATATATATATATATATATATATATATATTATATAAATTATAAATATATATATATATATATATATATATATATATTATTTATATATATTATTTATATATATATTATATATATAATTATATAGGTCATATGTTTTTGTATTTGTTAGTAAATAATTAAAGAAATATAAATTATTTGATTTTTTTACCCTTAAATTGGTTTTAATATTTAAATTGAAAACAATAATATAATATAAAAAATATAACAAAAATAATAATACAATATAAAATAATATATAATAAAAAAATTAATATAATATAAAATAATATAATTTAATTTCAAGAAATTTAACTTTAAACACAAATTAAAGATGTGAAAAGGGTTCAGATTAGGCTCAAACCTTTCACAAGAGATTCATATTGGTGTATGAATGGATTATGAATGACTCATGTTAGGAGTGTAAAGTTGCCACATCTCAAATTAGTGTTAGATACATATGTCTTGGTTATAAGTTTTGGAAACCTATTTAAGTCCACACACAATATCGTATCTGATACGATAAAACACACGTTTCCAATACTTTCAAATACTTTCCAGATATGTTGTGGCAACCTAAAATTGTTTGCTGGGTTAAGAGAGGGATGCAGAGGCTCAAGAGAGTGACGAAGAGGCCTGGCAGAGTGATGCAGAGGCTCAAGGGAATGATGCAGAAGCTTAAGAGAGGGATGCAGAGGCTTAAGAGAGGGATACAGAGGCTAAAGAAAGGGATGTAAAGGCTCAAGAGCCTTTAGCCTTTAAATCCCTTTCTTTAGCAGAGGCTCAAGAGAGGGATACAGAGGCTCAAGAGAGTGATTCAGTGGCTTACGAAAGTGATGCAGAGGCTTAAGAGAGTGATGCAGAGGCTTAAGAGAGGGATGCAGAGGATGAAGAGAGTGATGCAGAGGCTCAGGAGAGGGATACAGAGGCTCAAGAAAGTGATTCAGAGGCTTACGAGAGTGATGCAGAGGCTTAAGAGAGTGATGCAGAGGCTTAAGAGGGGGATGCAGGGACTCAAGAGAGGGATGCAGAGGCTCAAGAGAGTGATGCACAGACTAAAGAGAGTGATGCAGAGGCTTTGAGAGTGATGCAGAGGATCAAGAGAGGGAAACAGAGGCTTAAGAGAGTGATGCAGAGGGTCAAGAAAGTGATGCAGAGGCTCATGAGAGGGATGCAGGAGTTCAAGAGAGGGATGCAGAGGCTCAAAAGAGGGATTCCGAGGCTCAAAAGAGGGATTCAGAGGATCAAGAGAAGGATGCAGAGGCTCAAGAGAGTGATTCAGAGGCTTACGAGAATGATGCAGAGGCTTAAGAGAGTGATGCAGAGGCTTAAGAGAGGGATGCAGAGAAACAAGAGAGGGATGCAGAGGCTCAAGAGAGGGATGCAGGGGCTCAAGAGAGGGATGCAGAGGCTCAAGTGAGGGATGCAGAGGCACAAGAGAAGGATGCAGAGGCTCTTGAGAGTGATGCAGAGGCTCAAGAGAGGGATGCAGAGGCTTAATCGAGTGATGCAACGGCTCAAGAGAGGGATGCAGAGGCTCATGAGAGGGATGCAGGAGTTCAAGAGAGGGATGCAGAGGCTCAAGAGAGGGATTCAGAGGCTCAAGAGAGGGATTCAGAGGATCAAGAGAAGGATGCAGAGGCTCAAGAGAGTGATTCAGAGGCTTACGAGAATGATGCAGAGGCTAAAGACAGTGATGCAGAGGCTTAAGAGAGGGATGCCGAGACTAAAGAGAGTGATGCCGAGACTCAAGACAGGGGATGCAGAGGCTTAAGAGAGGGATGCAGAGGATCAAGAGAGTGATGCAGAGGCTTAAGAGAGGAATGCAGAGGCTGAAGAGAAGGATGCAGAGGCTTTAGAGAGGGATGCAGAGGCTGAAGAGAATGATTCAGAGGCTTAAGAGAATGATGTAGAGGCTGAAGAGAGTGATGTAGAGGCATAAGAGAGGGATGCAGAGGCTCAAGAGAGGGATGCATAAAAAGAGTGATGCAGAGAATCAAGAGAGGGAAGTGATGCAGTGGCTCAAGAGAGTGATGCAACGGATCAAGAGAGTGATGCAGAGGCTCGAGAGAGTGATGCAGAGGCTCAAGAGAGTGATGCAGAGGATCAAGAGAGTTATGCAGAGTATAAAGAGAGTGATGCAGAGGCTTAAGAGAGTGATGCAGATGATGAAGAGAGGAATACAGAGGCTTATGAGAGTGATGCAGAGGCTGAGGAGAGTGTTGCAGAGGCATAAGAGAGGGATGCAGAGGCTCAAGAGCGTGACGCAGAGGCTCAGCAGAGTGATGCAGAGGCTCAAGGGAATGATGCAGAAGCTTAAGAGAGGGATGCAGAGGCTTAAGAGAGGGATACAGAGGCTAAAGAAAGGGATGTAAAGGCTCAATAGAGTGAAGCAGAGGCTCAAGAGAGGGATACAGAGGCTCAAGAGAGTGATTCAGTGGCTTACGAAAGTGATGCACAGGCTTAAGAGAGTGATGCAGAGGCTTAAGGGAGGGATGCAGAGGATGAAGAGAGTGATGCAGAGGCTCAAGAGAGGGATACAGAGGCTCAAGAAAGTGATTCAGAGGCTTACGAGAGTGATGCAGAGGCATAAGAGAGTGATGCAGAGGCTTAAGAGAGGGATGCAGGGACTCAAGAGAGGGATGCAGAGGCTCAAGAGAGTGATGCAGAGACTGAAGAGAGAGATGCAGAGGCTTAAGAGAATGATGCAGAGGCTAAGGAGAGTGATGCAGAGGCTCAAGAGAATGATGTAGAGGCTTAAGAGAGGGTTGCAGAGGCTCAAGAGAATGATGCAGAGGCTGAAGAGAGAGATGCAGAGGCTTAAGAGAATGAGGCTGAGGCTAAAAAGAATGATGCAGAGGCTCAAGAGAATGACGTAGAGGCTTAAGAGAGGGATGCAGAGGCTTAAGAGAATGATGCAGAGGCTCAAGAGAGTGATGCTGAGGATGTAGAGAGAGATGCAGAGGATTAAGAGAGTGATGCAGATACTCAAGAGAGTGATGCACAGACAAAAAAAGTGATGCAGAGGCTTTGAGAGTGATGCAGAGGATCAAGAGTGGGAAACAGAGGCTTAAGAGAGTGATGCAGACGCTTAAGAGAGTGATGTAGAGGCTTTAGAGAGTGATGCAGAGGGTCAAGAAAGTGATGCAGAGGCTCATGAGAGGGATGCAGGAGTTCAAGAGAGGGATGCAGATGCTCAAGAGTGGGATTCAGAGTCTCAAGAGAAGGATGCAGAGGCTCAAGAGAGTGATTCAGAGGCTTACGAGAATGATGCAGAGGCTGAAGAGAGTGATGCAGAGGCATAAGAGAGGGATGCAGAGGCTCAAGAGAGGGATGCATAAAGAGAGTGATGCAGAGGATCAAGAGAGGGAATCAGAGGCTTAAGAGAGTGATGCAGAGGCTGAAGGAAGTGATGCAGTGGCTCTAGAGAGTGATGCAGAGGCTCAAGAGAGTGATGCAGTGGCTCAAGCGAGTGATGCAACGGATCAAGAGAGTGATGCAGAGGCTCGAGAGAGTGATGCAGAGGCCTCAGGAGAGGGATTCAGAGGCTTAGGAGAGTAATGCAGAGGCTGAAGAGAGTGTTGCAGAGGCTCAAGAGAGGGATCCAGAGGCTCAAGAGAGTGATGCAGAGGATCAAGAGAGTTATGCAGAGTATAAAGAGAGTGATGCAGAGGCTTAAGAGAGTGATGCAGATGATCAAGAGAGGGATACAGAGGCTTATGAGAGTGATGCAGAGGCTGAAGAGAGTGTTGCAGAGGCTTAAGAGAGGGATGCAGAGGCTCAATAGAGTGACGCAGAGGCTCAGGAGAGTGATGCAGAGGCTCAAGGGAATGATGCAGAAGCTTAAGAGAGGGATGCAGAGGCTTAAGAGAGGGATACAGAGGCTAAAGAAAGGGATGTAAAGGCTCAATAGAGTGAAGCAGAGGCTCATGAGAGGGATGCGGAGGCTCAAGAGAGTGATTCAGTGGCTTACGAAAGTGATGCAGAGGCTTAAGAGAGTGATGCAGAGGCTTAAGAGAGGGATGCAGAGGCTCAAGAAAGTGATTCAGAGGCTTTCGAGAGTGAGGCAGAGGCTTAAGAGAGTGATGCAGAGGCTTATGAGAGGGATGCAGGGACTCAAGAGAGGGATGCAGAGGCTCAAGATAGAGATGCAGAGGCTGAAGAGAGAGATTCAGAGGCTTAAGAGAATGATGCAGAGGCTAAGGAGAGTGATGCAGAGGCTGAAGAGAATGATGTAGAGGCTTAAGAGAGGGATGCAGAGGCTCAAGAGAATGATGCAGAGGCTGAAGAGAGAGATGCAGAGGCTTAAGAGAATGAGGCTGAGGCTAAGGAGAGTGATGCAGAGGCTGAAGAGAATGATGTAGAGGCTTAAGAGAGGGATGCAGAGGCTCAAGAGAATGATGCAGAGGCTGAAGAGAGAGATTCAGAGGCTCAAGAGAATGATGCAGAGGCTCAAGAGAGTGATGCAGAGGATGTAGTGAGAGATGCAGAGGATTAAGAGAGTGATGCAGATACTCAAGAGAGTGATGCACAGACTAAAGAGAGTGATGCAGAGGCTTTGAGAGTGATGCAGAGGATCAAGAGAGGGAAACAGAGGCTTAAGAGAGTGATGCAGAGGGTCAAGAAAGTGATGCAGAGGCTCATGAGACGGATGCAGGAGTTCAAGAGAGGGATGCAGAGTCTCAAGAGAGGGATTCAGAGGATCAAGAGAAGGATGCAGAGGCTTAAGAGAGTGATTCAGAGGCTTACGAGAATGATGCAGAGGCTTAAGAGAGTGATGCAGTGGCTTAGGAGAGGGATGCAGAGAAACAAGAGAGGGATGCAGAGGCTCAAGAGAGGGATGCAGGGGCTCAAGAGAGGGATGCAGAGGCTCAAGTGAGGGATGCAGAGGCACACCGAGAGGGATGCAGAGGCTCTTGAGAGTGATGAAGAGGCTCAGGAGAGGGATGCAGAGGCTTAAGCGAGTGATGCAAGGGCTCAAGAGAGGGATGCAGAGGCTCGTGAGAGGGATGCAAGAGTTCAAGAGAGAGATGCAGAAGCCCAAGAAAGAGATACAGAGGCTAAGAAAGTGATTCAGAGGCTCAAAGAAGGGATGCAGAGGCTTAAGAGGGTGATGTAGAGGCTCCAGAGAGTGATGCAGAGGCTCAGGAGAGGGATGTAGAGGCTCAAGAGAGAGATGGAGAGGCTCAGGAGAGGGAAGCAGAGGCTCAATTGAGGGATGCAGAGGCAGAAGAGAGGGATGCAGAGGCTCTTGAGAGTGATGCAGAGGCTCAAGAAAAAGATGCAGAGGCTTAAGAAAGTGATGCAGAGGCTCAAAAAAGGGATCCAAAGGCTTAAGAGGGTGATGCAAAAGCTCAAGAGAGGGAAGCAGAGGCTCTAGAGAGTGATGTAGAGGATCATGAGAGTGATGCAGAGGCTGAAGAGAGAAATGCAGATGCTTAAGAGAGTGATTGAGAGGCTCAAGAGAGTGATGCAGGGGCTCAAGAGAATGATGTAGAGGCTTAAGAGAGGGATGTAGAGGATCATGAGAGTGATGCAGAGGCTGAAGAGAGAAATGCAGATGCTTAAGAGAGTGATTGAGAGGCTCAAGAGAGTGATGCAGGGGCTCAAGAGAATGATGTAGAGGCTTAAGAGAGGGATGCAGAGGCTCAAGAGAATGATGCAGAGGCTCAAGAGAGTGATGTAGAGGATCATGAGAGTGATGCAGAGGCTGAATAGAGAAATGCAGATGCTTAAGAGAGTGATTGAGAGGCTCAAGAGAGTGATGCAGGGGCTCAAGAGAATGATGTAGAGGCTTAAGAGAGGGATGCAGAGGCTCAAGAGAATGATGCAGAGGCTCAAGAGAGTGATGCAGAGGACAAAGAGAGGGATGCAGAGGTTTAGGAGAGTGATGCAGAGGCTCTAGAGAGTGATGCAGAGGCACAAGAGAGTAATGCAGAGGCACAAGAGAGTGATGCAGTGGCTCAAGAGAGGGATGAAGAGGATCTAGAGAGTGATGCAGAGGCTTAATAAAGGGATGCAGAGGCTCAAGAGAGTGATGCAGAGGCTTAAGAGAGGGAAGCAGAGGCTCAACAGAATGATGCAGAGGCTCAAGAGAGTGATGCAGAGGCTTAAGAGAGGGATGCAGAGGCTCAAGAGAGTGATGCAGAGGCTCAAAAGAGAAAGGCAGAGGCTTAAGAGTGATGCAGAGGCTCAAGAGAGTGATGCAGAGGCTCAGGAGAGTGACGCAGACGATCAAGAGAGTGATGCAGAGGCTCTAGAGAGTGATGTAAAGGCTTAAGAGAGTGATGCAGAGCCTTAGGAGAGGGATGCAGAGGCTCAAGGGAGGGAAGCAGAGGCTAAAAAGAGTGATGCTGAGCCTGAATAGAGTGATACAGAGGCTCTAGAGAGTGATGCAGAGGCTCAAGAGAGTGATGCAAAGGCTCAAGAGAGTGATGCAGAGGATCAAGAGAGTGATGCAGAGCCTCGAGAGAGTGATGCAGAGGCTGAAGAGAGTTTTGCAGCGGCTTTAGATAGGGATGCAGAGGCTCAAGATAGTGATGAAGAGGCTCAAGAGAGTGATGGAGAGACTTAAGAGAGGGATGCAGAGGCTCAAGAGAGGGGATGTAGAGGCTTAATAGAGGGATGCAGAGGCTCAAGAGAGTGATGCAGAGGCTCAAGAGAGGGATGCAGAGCCTCAAGAGAGTGATTCAGACACTTAAGAGAGGGATGCAGAGGCTGAAGAGAGTGATGCAGAGCCTCTAGAGAGTGATGCAGAGGCTCAATAAGAGAGTGATGCAGAGGATCAAGAGAGTGATGCAGAGCCTCGAGAGAGTGATGCAGAAGCCTCAATAGATGGATTCAGAGGCTTAAGAGAGTGATGCAGAGGGTGAAGAGAGTGTTGCAGAGGCTCAAGAGAGTGATGCAGAAGATCAGGAGAGTGATGCAGAGCCTCGAGAGAGTGATGCAGAGGCGTCAAGAGAGGGATTCAGAGGCTTAAGAGAGTGATGCAGAAGCTGAAGAGAGTGTTGCAGAGGCTCAAGAGAGGGATGCAGAGGCTCAAGAGAGTGATGCAGAGGCTCAAGAGAGTTATGCAGAGGCTCAAGAGAGTGATGCAGAGGCTTACGAAAGTGATGCAGAGGATCAAGAGAGTGATGCAGAGGATCAAGAGAGGGAAGCAGAGGCTGAAGAGAGTGTTGCAGAGGCTCAAGAGAGTGATGCAGAGGCTCAAGAGAATGATATAGAGGCTTAAGAGAGGGATGCAGAGGCTCAAGAGAATGATGCAGAGGATGAAGAGAGAGATGCAGAGGCTTAAGAGAATGAGGCTGAGGCTAAAGAGAATGATGCAGAGGCTCAAGAGAATGATGTAGAGGCTTAAGAAAGGGATGCAGAGGCACAAGAGAATGATGCAGAGGCTCAAGAGAGTGATGCAGAGGATGTAGAGAGAGATGCAGAGGATTAAGAGAGTGATGCAGATACTCAAGAGAGTGATGCACAGACTAAAGAGAGTGATGTAGAGGCTTTGAGAGTGATGCAGAGGATCAAGAGAGGGAAACAGAGGCTTAAAAGAGTGAAGCAGACGCTTAAGAGAATGATGTAGAGGCTTAAGAGAGTGATGCAGAGGGTCAAGAAGGTGATGCATAGGCTCATGAGAGGGATGCAAGAGTTCAAGAGACGGATGCAGAGGCTCAAAAGAGGGATTCAGAGGCTCAATTAGAGAGGGATTCAGAGGATCAAGAGAAGGATGCAGAGGCTCAAGAGAGTGATTCAGAGGCTTACGAGAATGATGCAGAGGCTTAAGAGAGTGATGCAGAGGCTTAAGAGAGGGATGCAGAGAAACAAGAGAGGGATGCAGAGGCTCAAGTGAGGTATGCAGAGGCACAAGAGAGGGATGCAGAGGCTCTTGAGAGTGATGCAGAGGCTCAAGAGAGGGATGCAGAGGCTTAAGCGAGTGATGCAAAGGCTCAAGAGAGGGATGCAGAGGCTCATGAGAGGGATGCAGGAGTTCAAGAGAGGGATGTAGAGGCTCAAGAGAGGGATTCAGAGGCTCAAGAGAGGGATTCAGAGGATCACGAGAAGGATGCAGAGGCTCAAGAGAGTGATTCAGAGGCTTACGAGAATGATGCAGAGGCTAAAGACAGTGATGCAGAGGCTTAAGAGAGGGATGCCGAGGCTATAGAGAGTGATGCCGAGGCTCAACACAGGGGATGCAGAGGCTTAAGAGAGGGATGCAGAGGATCAAGAGAGTGATGCAGAGGCTTAAGAGAGGAATGCAGAGGCTGAAGAGAAGGATGCAGAGGCATAAGAGAGGGATGCAGAGGTTCAAGAGAGGGATGCATAAAGAGAGTGATGCAGAGGACCAAGAGAGGGAATCAGAGGCTCAAGAGAGTGATGCAGAGGCTGAAGAGAGTGCCCAGCAAACACAAATCATCTACACAACGTTCGCCTATCTCTTGCCATAGGTGTGGGAATGATTTGCATTGAGAATGGTGCAGGAGAGCCTTTGAGAAACTTTTACTCAAAAAATCCAAACACAAAGGTTTAATTATAAATTGTTTTTCTACAATTATTTTCTTCCAAATGTAAAACCAATAGTTTTTACATGTTTAAATATAAAATTTATGGTGTTTTTTTGTAAAATTCATTAATAAATTGTGAATGATATATATTGGCTGAGTGAAACCTTTATAATCCATTTAGTTATAATTTGAACAGAAAAAAGTATTTTTCCAAATTTTCTAAAAATTGCTCTTTTTAACACAATTTGACTCCTTATACATTCCACTAAACACTATATCATGTTTAAATATATAATTTATGTATTATTCTCTAAAATAATTTATATAAATTATATAAGTTGCTGGAAAGTGGTGTTAAGGATTTTGAAAACATTTTGTTGTGTTAATATGTTCTTATTAACTATGTCTCAAGTTCACAGTTTATCAAACAAGAATATTAACATTCGTCAACTCTTAAAATCTTATATGTTATCTTGCTGGTGCAAAAAAGGGTGAATCTTTAGGAACAGCTATAGTATCTATATATCACAAATGGTGTTTTCCCTAACTCAAACAATGTAGGGTTTATTATTCTACACATATTTCTAATGACTCTTAGATGTTTACATTCTCTGAAGTATAATTGTGAAGGCTGTGTCCATCACTCTCAACACAGATTCTTAAACTCGTCTCTGCAGGTTCAACTATATAATTAGTTTCCATTTTGAATTTCCATGGACATTTGTATCCAAAATGAAACCAATGTGGTTTCCTTCAGCGCCTTCAGCCAGCACATTTGCTCATTCATTTCCACAGATTCCAACAAGGTAGGGGATTTACAGAAATTTGTATATTCATATTGTTATATATTAAAAATATGAATGCAGTTCAATATGATAAGACAAATACATGAGTTTATGATAAATTCGTTTTCTGTGATATACCATTGATATGCTCTTTTTTTCTTTAAACGGCAGACTAAACTAAAGTGCTCACATCAACAGATTTGATGTATAAATGGTCAACGCTCAACAGAGTTAGTATAAATGTATTAGTATAAATCTTACTTGTCTCATTGTTAATTCACATTCAATGTCAACTTGTGGTTTTGATGTGGCACGTTTGGCCAAGACACCCCACCCCATTATGCACCCCATACCCATCTTGTGGGCGGTTGTGGAAAGGGTTACAGAGGCACATAATGGGCTCAGGGACTGAACCCCACAATTCATTTAGCTAAGCAAGTTACAATCTTGATGAGCTAGTTACAAAATTCAATATAAGTCATCACATCAACAATGGGTTCGAGATCGACCTCAAGTACAGGTTCTAAATTAAGCAACTGACATATGTGGAGAGCTAGTATCAAAATTTATATGTTTGTCCTGCACACCGTCCCCCATCCAGTGGGCAGCGGTGGATAGGTTACAATCACTTAGTTGTTATCTACAGTTAGCAAACTGGGGATATTTGGCTAAAATTTCTGGTAGCAGATCATTTTGAATGAAATATTGACACATCGCTGGAACATTGGTTATAGAATTGTCTCTAAATTCATGTATCTTTTCGCACTCCATCACATAGTGACGGAGGGTGTGCGAATAATTTTGTTGACACAGTTTACATTTGGTCAGGTCTACATCAGCAGATAATGAGAATTCCCAGAGATACTTGTAACCGAGTCTAAGCCGAGCAGTAGTAACATCTAGAAGTCTGCTGATTTTATTGGATGATCCATAGATGTGTGGCTCCTCTTGTATGATATGTATGATAGATGGAATTACTAGTTCCAGTTTCTAGGCAGGCGATGAGTACTCACAATAACCTTAATTAAGCGTCAAAACAAAAATGTGTATACTCTTTTTACTCTCCTGACCTTAGTTCTCGAGCTATGTATTTCATTTTGGTACCAACGTGTTCGCAATAACATTCTCTAGAAGAAAATCAGCAAAAACGGTCACCAAAAGTTATATGAATACCAGCACCCAATAAATACCTACGTAGATGACTCGCCGTGAGTGCCCAAGAGCAACAAAATGTTTTTACTCTTGGGATTGTTATCACTTCCACACTTGTCCTACAGCGTTAATTTTGGTATCAATGTACTCGCAATGAAATTCCCAACACGGTGATATGAATATAAACGTAGAATAATGGTCGCTGCCCACCCGCAAGAGTGTGGGAAGTGGCGGAACTGTTACCCAGTATTGGTGACAAGACGACACATGGGCGATACAGTGCTTTGAAAGTTTATAATTATATCACTGTCCTGACATTATTATTGTATGTACGTCATTCATTTTTGTGCCAATGTTTTCGCAATAGAATGTTCTATGAGCCCGTAGGTAAAAAAGAGCAACAAAGCGTAAGATAGAATAGCACCATATATAAAACAACGCTGGTACATATCAGTGAGCGTCAAACACACACGAAATGTGTGTGTTTGATGGTGGTCAAACGATGTTTGATGTGTTTGATCAGGTGATGTCCTGATCCGCATAATTAAAGTATGAATTATGTTGAGAAAAAATAAGAAAAAAGGGAAAAAACAGGGGTGGGAGAAACATGACAGAAAAAGAGTAAAAATACAATTTGGTCAACAAAACAGCATTGTTTAAAATAAAAGATATGGATTGACATTTTGGGGGTTAGGTTGGTAGGTTACATTGAGTTAATTAGGTAGTACTTAGTGTTTATCTGTTATAGATAGGAGCTGCCTGGTATGGGCCAATAGGCCTTCTGCAGTTACCTTTGTTTTTATGTTTTTGCCCTGTAACCTAAATGGTTAGAGAGGCACATATATGGGCTTAGGGACTGAACCCCACACTACATTTAGCTAAGCTGGTTACAATCTTGATGATATAGTTACAAAATTCTGTATAAGTCGTCACATTATCAATGGGTTCGAGATCAACCACAATTTCCTGAATAGATATAACAAAGGGGATATTAATAGGGTATTAAAATTGTCAACACAAGATAGAACACGAAACAATGGGTATAAATTGGATAAGTTTAGATTTAGGAAAGACTTGGGTAAATACAGGTAAATAAATACAAATTTATAAATAAATCTATAAATCCAACATTATGTTTGTAAATCAACTATGTATGTATGAAAAAAAATGACTAATACGTTCGGCGAATGACTTTGACTTCAACTTCACTTTGACTTCGTTCATGTCATCGTATTTTCCGTAATATATAAAGGTTATGACAATGCAATTATATTATTGTGTGCAAATAAGTTTGAAATTTCATGTACCCTAAAAATATTAAAATAAAGAATAAGAATAATTAAATAATTGTTGTAGTAAATTGTCACACGTTCATCATACGCAAACGAACACACAGTTTGGAGCGTCAGTACAAGACCGCCGCCATTTTAAAACACGGCTTCGAATGTAAGTAATGTTTTTCTCGTACTAACACTGTGTTATACAATAGATTTGGTCTTGAATTCACAAATTTAGTTGTTACATCTGACAGAGTATGTTAGACGGTGTAATGCTGGTCCATGTTAACGTATTTGTGGGCTTGGTTGGTTTAAATGTGGAGGCGAGGCCTGGCAGTGCTGGTGTATGTGGAGGCGAGGCGAGGCCTGGCAGTGCTGGTGTATGTGGAGGCGAGGCCTGGCTGTGCTAGTGTGTATGTGGAGGCGAGGCCTGGCTGTGCTAGTGTGTATGTGGAGGCGAGGCATGTACAACACTCCCCAATAGGAAGAAAACCCACTGGGTTCTAGGCTAGGTTAGGCTTATCTGTAATAATTGAATTAAGCCTAGCAAAGCCTAGAACCTAGTTCAGTAATTTAAAAAATGTTGTAACTTGAAAAATGCCATTCAATACATTACACAATTTAAATATTTTCAGGCAATCAACACAACCCTCATGTTGGCTAACCCTCTCTCATGTTGGTCAATAATTTAATTATTTTTTTATGGAGTAATCTTTGCTGTTGAAATGTAGTCTTTTTGAGACTACATTTCAAATGTAGTGTGTGTGGAGGCGTGTATGTTAGGTATTACCTAATATACACGGTGTAATATATCTATCTGTGTGAAATAGATTAAATCCATTTATTTGATATTCAGCTAATAGTTCTGTATTTTCTACATTCATCCATGTTTTGGTAAGTGCAATAATATGTATTGTTTCATTGCAGATTAGAGATTCAAGATAGTTCTAGATTTCCGAAGTACTGAAACGCGCGCCATACAGGCTTGGTGGATCTAGGTGCAAGGTAAAATTATTTACATTTACTTTTGTATTTATGTTTTGTATTTATATGCATATATGCATTTATATGCATTATTCTATAGAATAATAGATCTCGTAATAATTTTGCAAAAATAGTGGCATTTACTATTTTTAAAAGATTATTAAAAAATTTACTGATATGGTGCATTCGGAAGGGCGAAGAGGGAGAACGGCCTGTTGACATAGCTCGGGTGCAGGGGGGGGGGGGTTGTGTAAAAGCCTGGTTTGTGCCTCGGAGAGGCTATGGGATCCAGTAAGTTCAGTAGAACTTCGGTTTCAACCCTTTTACCCTGTTGTAGCTCAGTCGATTAAGGCAGTGTCTGGGATGCTCCCGGACGCAGGTTCGAATCCTCGTCACGGCCCTTGTGGATTTGTTCATTTGATGCATCACGTTATTGTGATCTGTGTGTGTAATTCTTCACTTGCTACAGCAACAGGAATGTGTGTGTATGTATTTGTGTTGTTGAATATGACCGAAAGTGTAAGATTAATGATTCTAACACAAATCGTCTGAATATTTGTTTTTCTTCACTGTCGAGAGTAGTTAAAAAAATTTACTCGAGTTTATTTTCACACTTTATTTATGGTCCTTAAGTCCCTCTCCTTAATGCTGCTGCTGTTTCTCGCATCTTTGCATCGCTTGTATGTTTGGGGGTTTGGCCTCTTGCTATATATTGATTCCATTTGTGTGTGTTTGGGTCTCAGGCCCTCTCGCAATTTCTGTTGAACAAACCCCTTTTCCTAGTTCTGCATCTCTCCTTTGGTACAAATTTTGTTGTGCTTTTATCATATATTTCACAAAACTTGACATACATTTCATTTACTTCATGTCCTATCAGCAAGTGTTTGTCAAATTCTTTAAGGAAAGTTTATCATCCTGATTGCAGATCTCTAGCGATATTATGTCAACTTCTTGTGGATTCGCAATCATTATTTAATTTACCTTTAGGTGTTCTTTCACCAGCACAGCAACACTGTACCTCTCCCAACCAGTTTAAGATAAAAACTAAGTACTAACTAATTAACTCAATGTAACCTACCTTACCCCCAAAATGACAACCCATGTCTTCTATTTTAAACAATGCTGTTTTGTTGACCAAATTGTATTTTTGTTTTTTTCTGCAATGTTTCCCCCCCCCCACCACTCTACCACCACATTGAGTTTAGTAGCTCTGTGCACGTCAGGTGCTGTTTAATATACAGACCTACTCCTCCATTTGACCTAGTTTCTCTATCACATCTATATCACTTTGTGCTTTAGCCCTGGTGGAGCTTGGTCCACCAGGCTGTTGTTTGGAGTGGCCCGCAGATCCACATACAGTCTGCATATGATATACAGTCTGTTGATCAATTAAACTACAGTAGTTAGTTTTTATCATCCGAATGCACCAATATGTGTTCATTCTTCCCAGATGAAGGAACTAGGTAATATTCATCATCTGAATGCACCATCTGATGCTTTAACACACTCATGATACACGAGAGGTTTAAAAAACTTTTAAAACTTTTAAAACTTTTTGACCTATGTATTTAAAAGCAATTCTAAAGTTAAAAAGTGTAGCATAGGCCCCTCGCAGAATGTTCTTAATATGATCCTCAGGTTATAGTTTTCTATCTAAAACCACCCCTAGATCTCTTTCTTGATCAGAATTCTTTATAGATCTCAGTGGCTCGATCATAGAAACTGCTCTAAATCCTTGTTGGCCTGGATTGTGGAGGTCATTGGTCTCTATAAAACTAGTAATCTGACTCCTGATCACTCTCAAATAATTTTATTATGTGGGATGTTAGTGCAACTGGTCTATAATTCTTTGCCAATGCTTGTGTTGTGTTGTGTTGTTTTGGTAGTGATGTGCAATGTGTTGTTTTGGTAGTGATTCGTCCAGTTCTGGTAGTAGTGCGGTTGTTGTGTAGTGTAGTACTTGTGTGCTTGTTAATGACTTGTATTCCAGTCTTGTGGGTATCTCCTTTCCCCTACGGGCCAACTGCTTTGTTCTTACCTAGCATTTTGCTTTGTTTGGGTATGAATGTTTGTGTGCCGTATATTTTGCAAAATTTGCCATATATCTCATTATTTACTCCTCTGCCTAGCAACAAGTCTGTCTAATTATACTCATTAACTGTTTTTCAAAGTTCCCCATAGTGTCCTTTATTGAAATCGAGTTCATGAACCGTTTCAATGTTCTTATTTTCTTCTAGATTATATCTTAAAGTATATTTAAATGTTATTGTTATTATTGTTATTAAATGTTATTGTGACATTGCATTGCAATTGAGCTATGTTGTTTACCATACCGTTCATTTCGTGAGTATAAGTATAGATGCCACACTTGTGACAGGTAAAACCATGCCTTTTTTGAAAAACAGCACCGTCTGTTGCACGTAAGAGCAACCCACACTATATTATGTTGCGATATTATTTCAATATTTCCGATTGTATTGATAATTTGAATTTTCATAGATTTCAATTTATTTTCATTTCGATTTAATAATTTTGTGTGACATTGCATTGAAATTGAGCTGTGTTGTTTACCATACTGTTCATTTCATGAGTATAGTTTATTTTTTTATTTTTTTCATTTCATTTTTTTAGCTGTTCTTATTTTTCAGTGATGGGAATATCAGATCATTTGATGTTCCCAATTTTCTGATGGAAGCATCAGACCATTATAGAATGCATCGGATGAGGTAGTTTGGAATGGTGGGGAGGACGAGAGGGGGGTATGGTGGGGAAGACGAGGGGACAGAGGAGAGGGTAATGGTGGGGAGGACGAGGGGACTGGGGAGTTGGGGATGGTGGGGACAGGGGAATGCTGGGGAGGACAAAGGGACAGGTGAATGGGAGATGGTGGGGGAGGAAGAAGGACAGGGGAGGGGAAAATGGTAAGGAGGACGATGGGACAGGGAAGTGGGAATAGTGGGGATGATGTGGGGACAGGGAAGTGGGAAGGACGAGAGGACTGTGGAATGGGGAATAGCAAAGTGAATTATAATTATATATATTAATTAATTCTTATAAATTTCCAGAAGCCTGTATCAACACCCACACTAATGCAACTGAAAGAGATGTTGAGACAAGTATTGCTGATATGTTGAAGAACGCCCCAAACAAACTCGGTGGAAACAGATACAAGGTAAAGTTTGCCAATTTGCTGTAGTCTAATTCAATTTCTTTTTAGTAATCTTCGAGAACATTTATGCTATGAATAAGATAAAATAATGTAACTGATTTTGATTTATTTACTATTTATTATTTATTTACCGTTATTAGTATAATAGATCTCGTAATAATTTTGCAAAAATAATGGCATTTACTATTTTAAAAAGCTCGGGTGCAGGGGGGGGGGTTATGTAAAAGCCTGGTTTGTGCCTCGGAGAGGCTATGGGATCCAGTAAGATCGTCCTTCCTTTCCTCCCTAGAATCTGGATGTAGCAGGTGCTCAATTGTCAAAAGTGAAAAATTGGTTTTGTCTTCCGAATGCACCATTTCTGTAAATTTGCTAATAATCTTTTAAAAATAGTAAATGCCATTATTTTTGCAAAATTATTACGAGATCTATTATACTAATAACGGTTTGATAAAATACAGTAGACTGCCTACTGGATAATAGTTCCAGTCCACCTGTAGACAGGGATCTCACATCAGCTTGTATATTATACAAGGATAAGATTTGATAAATTCAGTTATTTGACTGAACACTGGCTCTGTTTAAATCAGAGATTTAAACATACATAGTCTAACCTAGCTCCATAACTAACAGCCATTAGCCATTCATGCACAGCCATCAGCTGGGCCATAGACCGGCAATTTTGCTTTTTTCCCAAGCCGGTCTGTTTTTTTTCGATGCCTCAGTGGCCCATGCACAGGTCCGTTCAAGGGGATTAAATAGCCGTTCTATGGCCCCAGGGTTTGTATTTTATCAAACTCTTATTAGAATAATAGATCTCGTAATAATTTTGCAAAAATAGTGGCATTTACTATTTTAAAAAGCTCGGGTGCAGGGGGGGGGGGGTTATGTAAAAGCCTGGTTTGTGCCTCGGAGAGGCTATGGGATCCAGTAAGATCGTCCTTCCTTTCCTCCCTAGAATCTGGATGTAGCAGGTGCTCAATTGTCAAAAGTGAAAAATTGGTTTTGTCTTCCGAATGCACCATTTCTGTAAATTTGCTAATAATCTTTTAAAAATAGTAAATGCCATTATTTTTGCAAAATTATTACGAGATCTATTATACTAATAACGGTTTGATAAAATACAGTAGACTGCCTACTGGATAATAGTTCCAGTCCACCTGTAGACAGGGATCTCACATCAGCTTGTATATTATACAAGGATAAGATTTGATAAATTCAGTTATTTGACTGAACACTGGCTCTGTTTAAATCAGAGATTTAAACATACATAGTCTAACCTAGCTCCATAACTAACAGCCATTAGCCATTCATGCACAGCCATCAGCTGGGCCATAGACCGGCAATTTTGCTTTTTTCCCAAGCCGGTCTGTTTTTTTTCGATGCCTCAGTGGCCCATGCACAGGTCCGTTCAAGGGGATTAAATAGCCGTTCTATGGCCCCAGGGTTTGTATTTTATCAAACTCTTATTAGAATAATAGATCTCGTAATAATTTTGCAAAAATAGTGGCATTTACTATTTTAAAAAGCTCGGGTGCAGGGGGGGGGGGGTTATGTAAAAGCCTGGTTTGTGCCTCGGAGAGGCTATGGGATCCAGTAAGATCGTCCTTCCTTTCCTCCCTAGAATCTGGATGTAGCAGGTGCTCAATTGTCAAAAGTGAAAAATTGGTTTTGTCTTCCGAATGCACCATTTCTGTAAATTTGCTAATAATCTTTTAAAAATAGTAAATGCCATTATTTTTGCAAAATTATTACGAGATCTATTATACTAATAACGGTTTGATAAAATACAGTAGACTGCCTACTGGATAATAGTTCCAGTCCACCTGTAGACAGGGATCTCACATCAGCTTGTATATTATACAAGGATAAGATTTGATAAATTCAGTTATTTGACTGAACACTGGCTCTGTTTAAATCAGAGATTTAAACATACATAGTCTAACCTAGCTCCATAACTAACAGCCATTAGCCATTAACCATTCATGCACAGCCATCAGCTGGGCCATAGACCGGCAATTTTGCTTTTTTCCCAAGCCGGTCTGTTTTTTTTCGATGCCTCAGTGGCCCATGCACAGGTCCGTTCAAGGGGATTAAATAGCCGTTCTATGGCCCCAGGGTTTGTATTTTATCAAACTCTTATTAGAATAATAGATCTCGTAATAATTTTGCAAAAATAGTAGCATTTACTATTTTAAAAAGCTCGGGTGCAGGGGGGGGGGGTTATGTAAAAGCCTGGTTTGTGCCTCGGAGAGGCTATGGGATCCAGTAAGATCGTCCTTCCTGGCATTTTGCTTTGCTTTGGCATTTTGCTTTGTTTGGGTATGAATGTTTGTGTACCTTCATTGTATATTTTGCAAAATTTGCCATATATCTCATTACTCCTCTGCCTAGCAACAAGTCTGTCTAATTATACTCAATAACTATTTTTCAAAG
>NC_059654.1:19574007-19594007 GCF_020424385.1 Procambarus clarkii | reverse complement strand
GTGGCGGATAGTGGCAGCGTGCGGACAGTGGCGGCGGGCGGACAGTGGCGGCGGTGGCGGATAGTGGCGGCGGGCGGACAGGGCGGCGGCGGGCGGACAGTGGCGGCGGGAGGACAGTGGCGGCGGTGGCGGATAGTGGCGGCGGGCGGACAGTGGCGGCGGGCGGACAGTGGCGGCGGCGGGCGAACAGTGGCGGCGGCGAGCGGACAGTGGAGGCGGCGGGCGGACAGTGGAGGCGGCGGGCGGACAGTGGAGGCGGCGGGCGGACAGTGGAGGCGGCGGGCGGACAGTGGAGGCGGCGGGCGGACAGTGGAGGCGGCGGGCGGACAGTGGTGGCGGCGGGCGGACAGTGGTGGCGGTGGCAGACAGTGGTGGCGGTGGCGGACAGTGGCGGCGGTGGCGGACAGTGACGGCGGTGGCGGACAGTGGCGGCGGTGGCGGACAGTGGCGGACACTGGCGGCTGTGTCTGGCGGTGGTGGCGGGCGGTGGCGGGTGGCGGCGTCTGTGATGAGTGGTGGCGGCTGGCGGTGGTGGGTGGTGGCGGCGGTGGTGGTGGGTGGTGGTGGCGGCGGCGGCGGCTGGTGTGGTGGGTGGTGGCGGCGGTGGTGGTGGGTGGTGGTGGCGGCGGCGGCTGGTTGGGGTGGGTGGTGGCGGCGGTGGTGGTGGGTGGTGGCGGCGGCGGCGGCTGGTGGTGGTGGCGGCGGCGGCTGGTGGTGGTGGGTGGTGGCGGCGGCTGGTGGTGGTGGATGGTGGCGGCGGGTGGTGGGTGGTGGCGGCTGTGGTGGGTGGTGGCGGGCGGTGGCGGGCGGCGGCTACCTACCTACCTTAAGGTGCTTCCGGGGCTTAGTGTCCCCGCGGCCCGGTCGTCGACCAGGCCTCCTGGCGGCGGCTGTGGTGGGTGGTGACGATCGGCGGTGGGGGGGGCTGGTGGCGGCTGGCGGTGGCGGCTTGCGGTGGCGACTGTGGCAACGGGCGGTGACGGCTGATAGCGGGCGGTGGTGGCGGCTGGTGGCAGGTGGTGGTGGCGGTGGTGGCAGCTGGTGGCGGTGATGGCGGCTGGTGGTGGTGGCGGCTGGTGGTGGTGGCAGCTGGTGGCGGCTGGTGGCGGTGATGGCGGCTGGTGGTGGTGGTGGTGGTGATGGCGGCTGGTGGCGGGCGGTGGCGGCTTGTGGCGGCTGGTGGTGGCGGCGGTGGTGGGTGGTGGTGGTGGTGGTGGTGGGTGGTGGTGGTGGCTGTGGTGGGTGGTGGCGGTGGTGTCGGCGGCGGCTGGTGGGTGGGTGGTGGTGGCGGCGGTGGTGGTGGGTGGTGGTGGCGGCGGCGGTGATGGGTGGTGGCGGCGGTGGGGTGGGTGGTGGTGGCGGCGGCGGCTGGTGGTAGGGGGTGGGGTGGTGGGTGGTGGCGGCGGGTGGCGGTGGTGGGTGGCGGTGGCTGGTGGCGGGTGGCGGCTGGTGGTGGGTGGTGGCGGCAGGTGGTGAGTGGCGGTGGTGGGTGGCGGTGGCTGGCGGCTGGCGGCGGGTGGTGGCGGGTGGTGGGGGGTGGCGGCTGGTGGTGGGTGGTGGCGGGTGGCGGCTGGTGGTGGGTTGTGGCGGGTGGCGGCTGGTGGTGGGTGGAGGGTGGCGGCGGGTGGTGGGTGGTGGCGGCGGGTGGTGAGTGGCGGTGGTGGGTGGCGGTGGCTGGTGGCGGGGGGTGGCGGCTGGTGGTGGGTGGTGGCGGGTGGCGGCTGGGTGGGTGTGGGTGGTGGAGGGTGGCGGCTGGTGGTGGCGGGTGGCGGCTGGTGGTGGCGGGTGGCGGCTGGTGGTGGGTGGTGGCGGGTGGCGGCTGGTGGTGGGTTGTGGCGGGTGGCGGCTGGTGGTGGGTGGCGGGGTGGCGGCGGGTGGTGGGTGGTGGCGGCGGGTGGTGAGTGGCGGTGGTGGGTGGCGGTGGATGGTGGCGGGTGGCGGCTGGTGGTGGGTGGTGGCGGGTGGCGGCTGGTTGTGGGTGGTGGCGGGTGGCGGCTGGTGGTGGCGGGTGGCGGCTGGTGGTGGCGGGTGGCGGCTGGTGGTGGGTGGTGGCGGGTGGTGGCGGCTGGTGGTGGGTGGTGGCGGGTGGCGGCTGGTGGTGGGTGGCGGGTGGCGGCTGGTGGTGGGTGGCGGGTGGCGGCGGGTGGCGGCTGGTAGTGGGTGGCGGGTGGCGGCGGGTAGCGGCTGGTGGTGGGTGGTGGCAGGTGGCGGCTGGTGGTGGCTGGTGGCGGGTGGCAGCTGGTGGTGGGTGGTAGCGGCGGGTGGTGAGTGGCGGTGGTGGGTGGCGGTGGCTGGTGGCGGGTGGCGGCTGGTGGCGGGTGGTGGCGGGTGGCGGCTGGTGGTGGGTGGTGGCGGGGTGGCGGCTGGTGGTGGGTGGCGGGGGTGGCGGCGGGTGGTGGGTGGTGGCGGCGGGTGGTGAGTGGCGGGTGGTGGGTGGCGGGTGGCTGGTGGTGAGGGCGGTGGTGGTGGCGGTGGCTGGGTGGGGGTGGCGGCTGGTGGTGGGTGGTGGCGGGTGGCGGCTGGTGGTGGGTGGTGGCGGGTGGCGGCTGGTGGTGGTGGGTGGCGGGTGTGTGGGTGGCGGGTGGCGGCGGGTGGCGGCTGGTGGTGGGTGGCGGGTGGCGGCGGGTGGTGGCGGCTGGTGGTGGGTGGTGGTGGGTGGTGGTGGGTGGTGGCAGGTGGCGGCTGGTGGTGGGTGGTGGCGGGTGGCGGCTGGTGGTGGGTGGTGGCAGGTGGCGGCTGGTGGTGGGCGGCGGGTGGCGGCGGGTGGCGGCGGGTGGCGGCTGGTGGCGGCTAGCTGGGACACAAGCTCCACCACTGAAGGTCTGAGCACAACTAACCATATGTCTCTCTCTCACGACCAGCCCAGTGTTGCCAGCTCGCGCTCTCAAAATGTTTCCTTCAAAGATTGTATATTATCTTTGAACAACAAGTTTGATTATCAAGGAAATAATGCATATATTATTGTCACATTAATACTGTGCAATATCTTATTACATTCCTGCTAAATAATTATAATTTGAAACAGGACAAAAAATCCCACATATATATAAAAACCAACATTAGAGATCACGAGGCCTAGGCCTCGCCTGTGACCACACATCTTGCCTCCCTGGCCTGCTACCCTCTCACACCTCACACTCTTAACTGTCTCATAATCACTCTCACTCTCTTACTCTGTCACTCTTACTCTCTGTCACTCTTACTCTCTGTCACTCTTACTCTGTCACTCTTACTCTCTGTCACTCTTACTCTGTCACTCTTACTCTCTGTCACTCTTACTCTCTGTCACTCTTACTCTCTGTCACTCTTACTCTCTGTCACTCTTACTCTGTCACTCTTACTCTCTGTCACTCTTACTCTCTGTCACTCTTACTCTCTGTCACTCTTACTCTGTCACTCTTACTCTCTGTCACTCTTACTCTGTCACTCTTACTCTCTGTCACTCTTACTCTATGTCACTCTTACTCTCTGTCACTCTTACTCTCTGTCACTCTTACTCTCTGTCACTCTTACTCTCTGTCACTCTTACTCTCTGTCACTCTTACTCTGTCACTCTTACTCTCTGTCACTCTTACTCTGTCAATCTTACTCTCTGTCACTCTTACTCTCTGTCACTCTTACAATCTGTCACTCTTACTCTCTGTCACTCTTACTCTCTGTCACTCTTACTCTCTGTCACTCTTACTCTGTCACTCTTACTCTCTGTCACTCTTACTCTCTGTCACTCTTACTCTCTGTCACTCTTACTCTGTCACTCTTACTGTCTGTCACTCTTACTCTCTGTCACTCTTACTCTCTGTCACTCTTACTCTCTGTCACTCTTACTCTCTGTCACTCTTACTTTCTGTCACTCTTACTCTGTCACTCTTACTCTCTGTCACTCTTACTCTGTCACTCTTACTCTCTGTCACTCTTACTCTCTGTCACTCTTACTATCTGTCACTCTTACTCTCTGTCACTCTTACTCTCTGTCACTCTTACTCTCTGTCACTCTTACTCTCTGTCACTCTTACTCTCTGTCACTCTTACTCTGTCACTCTTACTCTCTGTCACTCTTACTCTCTGTCACTCTTACTCTCTGTCACTCTTACTCTCTGTCACTCTTACTCTCTGTCACTCTTACTCTCTGTCACTCTTACTCTGTCACTCTTACTCTCTGTCACTCTTACTCTGTCACTCTTACTCTCTGTCACTCTTACTCTCTGTCACTCCTACTCTCTGTCACTCTTACTCTGTCATTCTTACTCACTCTCAGTCACCCTTACCCATTCATACTCACTCTCTCACTCTTACTCTCATACTCTTACTCTCAATTACTCTTACTCTCAATCACTCTTACTCCCAATCACTCCTACTCCCAATCACTCCTACTCTCAATCACTCCTACTCTCATTCTTACTTTTACTCTTACTCCCAATCACTCTTACTCTCAGTCACTCTTATTCTCATTCTTACTCTTACTCTCACTCTTACTCTTACTCCCAATCACTCTTAATCCCAATTACTCTTACTCTCAATCACTCTTACTCTCAATCACTCTTACTCTCAATCACTCTTACTCTCATTCTTACTCTTACTCACTCTTACTCTCAATCACTCTTATTCTCATTCTTACTCCTACTCCCAATCACTCTTACTCCCAATCACTCTTACTCTCAATCACTCTTACTCTCAATCACTCTTACTCTCATTCTTACTCTTATTCACTCTTACTCTCAATCACTCTTATTCTCATTCTTACTCCTACTCCCAATCACTCTTACTCCCAATCACTCTTACTCTCAATCACTCTTACTCCCAATCACTCTTACTCTCAATCACTCTTACTCTCAATCACTCTTACTCTCAATCACTTTTACTCTCAATCACTCTTACTCTCAATCACTCTTACTCTCACTAACTCTCAATCACTCTTACTCTCACTCTAACTCTCAATCACTCTTACGCACTATACTCACTCTTTCTCTCAGTCATCCTTACTCACTCTCATACTCACTCTTACTCTGTCACTCTTACTCTCTGTCACTCTTACTCTCTGTCACTCTTACTCTCTGTCACTCTTACTCTCTGTCACTCTTACTCTCTGTCACTCTTACTCTCTATCACTCTTACTCTGTCATTCTTACTCTGTCACTCTTACTCACTCTCAGTCACCCTTACCCATTCATACTCACTCTCTCACTCTTACTCTCATACTCTTACTCTCAATTACTCTTACTCTCAATTACTCTTACTCCCAATCACTCCTACTCCCAATCACTCCTACTCTCAATCACTCCTACTCTCATTCTTACTCTTACTCTTACTCTCCAATCACTCTTACTCTCAATCACTCTTATTCTCATTCTTACTCTTACTCTCACTCTTACTCTTACTCCCAATCACTCTTACTCCCAATCACTCTTACTCTCACTCTTACTCTCAATCACTCTTACTCTCAATCTCTTACTCTCTTCACTCCTACTCTTACTCACTCTTACTCTCAATCACTCTTACTCTCATTCTTACTCTTACTCTTACTCCCATCACTCTTACTCTCATCACTCTTATTCTCATTCTTACTCTTACTCTCACTCTTACTCTTACTCCCAATCACTCTTACTCCCAATCACTCTTACTCTCCAATCACTCTTACTCTCAATCACTCTTACTCTCATTCTTACTCTCTACTCTCACTCTAAATCCTACTCCCAATCACTCTTACTCCCAATCACTCTTACTCTCAATCACTCTTACTCCCAATCACTCTTACTCTCAATCACTCTTACTCTCAATCACTCTTACTCTCAATCACTCTTACTCTCACTAACTCTCAATCACTCGTACTCTCACTCTAACTCTCAATCACTCTTACTCTCATACTCACCCTTACTCTCAATCACTTTACTCTCACTCTTACTCATTCTGTCACCCTTACTCTCACTCTTACTCTGTCACTCTTACTCACTCTCAGTCACTCTTACTTATACTCACTCTTACTCACACTTACACACTCTCTGGCACTCTCACTCACCTTCAGTCACTCTTACTCACTCTTACCCACTCTCGCTCACTCTTACTCTAGTTAATAACAACACGCCAATATAAGACAACAAAATGTTTTCAGATTCTTTCTCACCACTTTCCAGCAACTTTTATAATTTATATAAATTATCTTAGGGAATAATACATAAATTATATATTTAAACATGATATTAGTGTTTAGTGGAATGCATAAGGAGTCAAATTGTGTTAAAAAGAGCGATTTTTAGAAAATTTGGAAAACTACTTTTTTCTGTTCATATTATAACTAAATGGATTTTAAAGGTTTCACTAAGCCAATATATATCATTCACAATTTGTTAATGAATTTTACAAAAAAACACCATAAAGTTTATATTTAAACATGTAAAAACTATTTGTTTTACATTTGGAAGAAAATAATTGTAGAAAAACAATTTATAATTAAATCTTTGTGTTTGGATTTTTTTATTAAAAGTTTCTCAAAGGCTCTCCTGCACCATTCTCAATGCAAATCATTCCCACACCTATGGGAAGAGATAGGCGAACGTTGTGTAGATGATTTGTGTTTGCTGGGAAGAGAGGGATGCAGAGGCTCAAGAGAATGATGCAGAGGCTCAAGAGAGTGATGCAGAGGATGTAGAGAGAGATGCAGAGGACTAAGAGAGTGATGCAGATACTCAAGAGAGTGATGCACAGACTAAAGAGAGTGATGCAGAGGCGTTGAGAGTGATGCAGAGGATCAAGAGAGGGAAACAGAGGCTTAAGAGAGTGATGCAGACGCTTAAGAGATTGATGTAGAGGCTTAAGAGAGTGATGCAGAGGGTCAGGAAAGTGATGCAGAGGCTCATGAGAGGGATGCAGGAGTTCAAGAGAGGGATGCAGAGGCTCAAAAGAGGGATTCAGAGGCTCAAGAGAGGTATTCAGAGATCAAGAGAAGGATGCAGAGGCTCAAGAGAGTGATTCAGAGGCTTACGAGAATGATGCAGAGGCTTAAGAGAGTGATGCAAAGGCTTATGAGAGGGATGCAGAGAAACAAGAGAGGGATGCAGAGGCTCAAGACAGGGATGCAGGGGCTCAAGAGAGGGATGCAGAGGCTCAAGTGAGGGATGCAGAGGCACAAGAGAGGGATGCAGAGGCTCTTGAGAGTGATGCAGAGGCTCAAGAGAGGGATGCAGAGGCTTAAGCGAGTGATGCAAAGGCTCAAGAGAGGGACGCAGAGGCTCATGAGAGGGATGCAGGAGTTCAAGAGAGGGATGCAGAGGCTCAAGAGAGGGATTCAGAGGCTCAAGAGAGGGATTCAGAGGATCAAGAGAAGGATGCAGAGGCTCAAGAGAGTGATTCAGAGGCTTACGAGAATGATGCAGAGGCTAAAGACAGTGATGCAGAGGCTTAAGAGAGGGATGCCGAGGATAAAAAGAGTGATGCCGAGGCTCAAGACAGGGGATGCAGAGGCTTAAGAGAGGGATGCAGAGGATCAAGAGAGTGATGCAGAGGCTTAAGAGAGGAATGCAGAGGCTGAAGAGAAGGATGCAGAGGCTTAAGAGAATGATGCAGAGGCTGAAGAGAGTGATGCAGAGGCATAAGAGAGGGATGCAGAGGCTCAAGAGAGGGATGCATAAAGAGAGTGATGCAGAGGATCAAGAGAGGGAATCAGAGGCTTAAGAGAGTGATGCAGAGGTTGAAGAGAGTGATGCAGTGGCTCTAGAGAGTGATGCAGAGGCTCAAGTGAGTGATGCAGTGGCTCAAGAGAGTGATGCAACGGATCAAGAGAGTGATGCAGAGGCTCGAGAGAGTGATGCAGAGGCTCAAGAGAGTGATGCAGAGGATCAAGAGAGTTATGCAGAGTATAAAGTGAATGATGCAGAGTCTTAAGAGAGTGATGCAGATGATCAAGAGAGGGATACAGAGGCTTATGAGAGTGATGCAGAGGCTGAAGAGAGTGTTGCAGAGGCTTAAGAGAGGGATGCAGAGGCTCAAGAGAGTGACGCAGAGGCTCAGCAGAGTGATGCAGAGGCTCAAGGGAATGATGCAGAAGCTTAAGAGAGGGATGCAGAGGCTTAAGTGAGGGATGCAGAGGCTCAAGAGAGGGATGTAAAGGCTCAAGAGAGTGATGCAGAGGCTCAAGAGAGTGATGCAGAGGCTCAAGAGAGGGATGCAGAGGCTGAAGAGAGTGAAGCAGAGGCTCAAGAGAGGGATGCAGACGCTCATGAGAGTGATTCAGTGGCTTACGAAAGTGATGCAGAGGTTTAAGAGAGTGATGCAGAGGCTTAAGAGAAGGATGCAGAGGCTTAAGAGAGTTATGCAAAGACTCAAGAGAGGGATGCAGAGACTCATGAGAGAGATGCAGGAGTTGAAGAGAGTGATGTAGAGGCTAAAGAGTGGGATGCAGAGGCATAAGAAAGTGATGCTGAGGCTCAAAAGAGGAATGAAGAGGCTTAAAAGGGTGATGCAGAGGCTCAAGAGATTGATGCAGAGGCTCAAGAGAGGGATGCAGGGGTTCAAGAGAGTGATGCAGAGGCTCAAGCGAGTGATGAAGAGGCTCAGGAGAGTGCTGGAGAGGCTCAAGAGAGGGCTGCTGAGGCTCCAAAGACGGATGCAGAGGCTGAAGAGCGATATGCAGAGGCTTAAAAGAGTGATGCAGAGGCTCAAGAGAGGGATGCAGAGGCTCAAGAGATTGATTCAGAGGCATACGAGAGTGATGCAGAGGCTTAAGAGAGTGATGCAGAGGCTTAAGAGAAGGATGCAGATGCTTAAAAAAGTGATGCAAAGACTCAAGAGAGGGATGCAGAGGCTCATGAGAGAGATGCAGGAGTTCAAGAGTGGGATGCAGAGGCTCAAGAGAGGGATGCAGAGGCTTAAGAAAGTGATGCAGAGGCTCAAAAGAGGGATGCAGAGGCTCAAGAGAAGGTTGCAGGGGCTCAAGAGAGTGATATAGAGGCTCAAGAGAGTGATGCAGAGGCTCAAGAGAGGGATATAGAGGCTCAAGAGAGTGATGCAGAGGCTCAAGAGAGTGATGCAGATGCTTAGGAGACTGATGCAGAGGCTCAAGAGAAGGATGAAGAGGATCAAGAGAGTGATGCAGAGGCTCAAGAGAGGGATATAGAGGCTCAAGGGAGTGATGCAGAGGCTGAAGAGAGTGATGCAGAGGCTCAAGAGAATGATGTAGAGGCTTAAGAGAGGGATGCAGAGGGTAAAGAGAATGATGCAGAGCCTCAAAGAAGTGATGCAGAGGATCAAGAGAATGATGCAGAAGCTTAAGAGAGGGATGCAGAGGCTTAAGAGAGGGATACAGAGTCTCAAGAGAGGGATGTCAAGGCTCAAGAGAGTGATGCAGAGGCTCAAGAGAGAGATGCAGACACTCAAGAGATGGATGCAGAGGTTGACGAGAGTGAAGTAGAGGTTTAAGAGAGGCATGCAGAGGCTCAAGAGAGTGATTCAGTGGCTTACGAAAGTGATGCAGAGGCTTAAGAGAGTGATGCAGAGGCTTAAGAGAGGGATGCAGAGGATGACGAGAGTGATGCAGAGGCTCAAGAGAGGGATGCAGAGGCTCAAGAGAGTGATTCAGAGGCTTACGAGAGTGATGCAGAGGATTAAGAGAGTGATGCAGAGGCTTAAGCGAAGGATGAAGAGGCTTAAGAGAGTTATGCAAAGACTCAAGAGAGGGATGCAGAGGCTCATGAGAGAGATGCAGGAGTTCAAGAGAGGGATGCAGAGGCTTAAAAGGGTGATGCAGAGGCTTACGAGAGTCATACAGAGGCTTAAGAGAGTGATGCAGAGGCTTAAGAGAGGGCTGCAGAGGCTCAAGAGAGGGATGCAGAGGCTCAAGAGAGGGATGCAGAGGCTCAAGAGAGGGAATCAGAGGCTGTAGTGAGGGATGCAGAAGCACAAGAGAGGGATGCAGAGGCTCTTGAGAGTGATGCAGGTGCGCAGGAGAGGGATGCAGAGGCTTAAGAGAGTGATGCAAAGGCTCAAGAGAGGGATGCAGAGGCTCATGAGAGGGATGCAGGAGTTCAAGAGAGGGATGCAGAGGCTCAAGAGAGTGATGCAGAGGCTTAAGAGAGGGATGCGGAGGCTCAAGAGAATGATGAAGAGGCTCAAGAGAGTGCTGGAGAAGCTCAAGAAAGGGCTGCTGAGGCTCCAAAGAGGGACGCAGACTCTCCAGAGAGTGATGCAGAGGCTGAAGAGAGAGATGCAGAAGCTTAAGAGAGAGATACAGAGGCTGAGGAGAGTGATGAAGAGGCTCAAGAGAATGATGTAGAGGCTTAAGAGAGGGATGCAGAGGCTCAAGAGAATGATGCAGAGCCTCAAGAGAGTGATGCAGAGGATCAAGAGAGTGATGAAGAGGCTAAAGAGAGTGATGCAGAGGATAAAGAGAGGGAAGCAGAGGCTAAAGAGAGTGATGCAGAGGCTGAAGAGAGTGATGAAGTGGCTATAGAGAGTGATGCAGAGGCTCAAGAGAGTGATGCAGAGGCTCAAGAGAGTGATGCAGCGGATCAAGAGAGTGATGCAGAGGCTCGAGAGAGTGATGCAGAGGCTCGAGAGAGTGATGCAGATGCCTCAGGAGAGGGATTCAGAGGCTTAGGAGAGTAATGCAGAGGCTGAAGAGAGTGTTGCAGAGGCTCACGAGAGGGATGCAGAGGCTCAAGAGAGTGATGCAGAGGATCAAGAGAGTTGTGCAGAGTATCAGGAGAGTGATGCAGAGGCTTAGGAGAGTTATGCAGATGATCAAGGGAGGGATGCAGAGGTTTATGAGAGTGATGCAGAGGCTGAAGAAAGTGATGCAGAGGCTCAAGAGAGTGATGCAGGGGCTTAAGAGAGTTATGCAGATGATCAAGAGAGGGATGCAGAGGCTTATGAGAGTGATGCAAAGGCTTAAGAGAGTGATGCAGAGGCTGAGGAGAGTGTTGCAGAGGCTGAGGAGAGTGTTGCAAAGGCTTTAGAGTGGGATGCAGAGGGTCAAGAGAGTGATGCAGAGGCTCAAGATAGTGATGCAGAGGCTCAAGAGAGTGATGCAGAGGCTTAAGAGATTGATGCAGAGGCTCAAGAGAGGGATGTAGAGGCTGAAGAGAGTGATGTAGAGGCTCAGGAGAGTGATGTAGAGGCTCAAGAGAGTTATGCAGAGGCTCATGAGATTGATGCAGAGGCTCAAGAGAGGGATGCAGAGGCTCAAGAGAATGATGCAGACGATCAAGAGAGTGATGCAGAGGCTCAAGTGAGGGAAGCAGAGGTACAAGAGAGGGATGCAGAGGCTCTTGAGAGTGACGCAGAGGCTCAATTGAGGGATGCAGAGGCTTAGGAGAGTGATGCAAAGGCTCAAGTGAGGGATGCAGAGGCTCATGAGAGTGATGCAGGAGTTCAAGAGAGGGATGCAGAGGCTCAAGAGAGTGATGCAGAGGCTCAAGAGAGGGATGCAGAGGCTCAGGTGAGGGATGAAGAGGCACAAGAGAGGGATGCAAAGGCTCTTGAGAGTGATGCAGAGGCTCAAGAGAGGGATGCAGAGGCTCAAGAGAGTGATTCAGAGGTATACGAGAGTGATGCAGAGGCTTAAGAGAGTGATGAAGAGGCTTAAGAGAAGGATGCAGTGGCTTAAGAGAAGGATGCAGAGGCTTCAGAGAGTGATTCAAAAACTCAAGAGAGGGATGCAGAGGCTCAAGAGAGGGATGCAGAGGCTTACGAATGTGATGCAGAGGCTCAAAAGAGGGATGCAGAGGCTTATAAGGGTGATGCAGAGGCTCAAGAGAGTGATGCAGAGGCTCAAGGGGAGGATTCAGGGGCTCAAGAGTGTGATGCAGAAGCTCAAGAGGGTGATTCAGAGGATTATGAGAGTGATGCAGAGGATCAAGAGAGTGATGCCAAGGCTCAGGGGAGGGATGTAGAGGCTCAAGAGAGTGATGCAGAGGCTCAAGAGAGTGATGCAGAGGCTTAGGAGACTGATGTAGAGGCTCAAGAGAGGGATGCAGATGATGAAGAGAGTGATGCAGAGGCTCCGGAGAGGGATGCAGAGGCTCAAGAGAGTGATTCAGAGGCTTACGAGAGTGATGCAGAGGCTTAAGAGAGTGATGCAGAGCCTTAAGAGAGTGATGCAGAGGCTCAAAGAGAGTTATGCAAAGACTCAAGAGAAGGATGCAGAGGCTCATGAGAGAGATGCAGGAGTTCAAGAGAGGGATGCAGAGGCTCAAGAGAGGGATGCAGGGGTTCAAGAGAGTGATGCAGAGGCTCAAGCGAGTGATGAAGAGTCTCAAGAGAGTGCTGGAGAGGCTCAAGAGAGGTCTGCTGAGGCTCCAAAGAGGGATGCAGAGGCTCCAGAGAGTGATGCAGAGGCTGAAGAGAGAGATGCAGAGGCTTAAGAAAGTGATGCAGAGGCTTACGAGAGTGATACAGAGGCTTAAGAGAGTGATGAAGAGGCTTATGAGAGGGATGCACAGGCTCAAGAGAGGGATGCAGAGGTTCAAGAGAGGGATGCAGAGGCTCAAGAGAGGGAAGCAGAGGCTGAAGTGAGGGATGCAGAGGCACAAGAGAGGGATGCAGAGGCTCTTGAGAGTGATGCAGATGCGCAGGAGAGGGATGAAGAGGCTTAATAGAGTGATGCAAAGGCTCAACAGAGGGAAGCAGAGGCTCATGATAGTGATGCAGGAGTTCAAGAGAGGGATGCAGAGGCTCAAAAGAGTGATGCAGAGGCTTAAGAAAGGGATGCAGAGGCTCAACAGAGTGATCCAGAGGCATAAGAAAGGGATGCAGAGGCTCAAGCGAGTGATGAAGAGTCTCAAGAGAGTGCTGGAGAGGCTTAAGAGTGGTCTGCTGAGGCTCCAAAGAGGGATGCAGAGGCTCCAGAGAGTGATGCAGAGGCTGAAGAGAGAGATGCAGAAGCTTAAGCGAGTGATGCAGAGGCTGAGGTGAGTGATGCAGAGGCTCAAGAGAATGATGTAGAGGCTTAAGAGAGGGATGCAGAGGCTCAAGAGAATGATGCAGAGACTCAAGAGAGTGATGCAGAGGATCAGGAGAGTGATGCAGAGGCTAAAGAGAGTGATGCAGAGGTTCAAGAGAGGGAAGCAGACGCTTAAGAGTGTGATGCAGAGGCTGAAGAGAGTGATGAAGTGGCTCTAGAGAGTGATGCAGAGGCTCAAGAGAGTGATGCAGAGGCTCAAGAGAGTGATGCAGCGGTTCAAGAGAGTGATGCAGAGGCTCGAGAGAGAGTGATGCAGAGGCCTCAGGAGAGGGATTCAGAGGCTTAGGAGAGTAATGCAGAGGCTGAAGAGAGTGTTGCAGAGGCTCAATAGAGGGATGCAGAGGCTCAAGATAGTGATGCAGAGGCTCAAGAGAGTGATACTAAGGATCAAGAGAGTTGTGCAGAGTATCAGGAGAGAGATGCAGAGGCTTAATTAAGAGAGTTATGCAGAAGATCAAGAGCTGGATGCAGAGGCTTATGAGAGTGATGCAGAGGCTGAAGAGAGTGATGCAGTGGCTTAAGAGAGTGATGCAGAGGATCAAGAGAGTGATGCAGAGGCTTACAAGAGTGATGCAGAGGATCAAGAGAGTGATGCAGAGGCTTAAGAGAGTGATGCAGAGGCAGATGAGAGTGTTGCAGAGGCTTTAGAGAGGGATGCAGAGGCTCAAGAGAGTGATGAATAGGCTCAAGATAGTGATGCAGAGGCTCAAGAGAGTGATGCAGAGGCTTAAGAGAGGGATGTAGAGGCTCAAGAGAGGGATGTAGAGGCTGAAGAGAGTGATGCAGAGGCTCAAGAGAGTGATGCAGAGGCTCAAGAGAGGGATGCAGAGGCTCATTAGAGTGATGAAGATGCACAAGAGAGGGATGCAGAGACTCAAGAGAGTGATTCAGAGGCTTACGAGAGTGATGCAGAGGCTTAAGAGAGTGATGCAGAGGCTTAAGAGAGGGATGCAGAGGCTCAAGAGAGGGATGCAGAGGCTCAAGAGAGTGATGCAGACGATCAAGAGAGTGATGCAGAGCCTCAAGTGAGGGAAGCAGAGGCACAAGAGAGGGATGCAGAGGCTCTTGAGAGTGACGCAGAGGCTCAATTGAGGGATGCAGAGGCTTAGGAGAGTGATGCAAAGGCTCAAGTGAGGGATGCAGAGGCTCATGAGAGGGATGCAGGAGTTCAAGAGAGGGATGCAGAGGCTGAAGAGAGTGATGCAGAGGCTCAAGAGAGGGATGCAGAGGCTCAAGTGAGGGATGAAGAGGCACAAGAGAGGGATGCAGAGGCTCTTAAGAGTGATGCAGAGGCTCAAGAGAGGGATGCAGAGGCTCAAGAGAGTGATTCAGAGGCATACGAGAGTGATGCAGAGGCTGAAGAGAGTAATGCAGAGGCTTAAGAGAAGGATGCAGAGGTTTAAGAGAGTGATGCAAAGACTCAAGAGAGGGATGTAGAGGCTCATGAGAGAGATGCAGGAGTTCAAGAGAGTGATGCAGAGGCTTAGGAGACTGATGTAGAGGCTCAAGAGAGGGATGCAGATGATGAAGAGAGTGATGCAGAGGCTCCGGAGAGGGATGCAGAGGCTCAAGAGAGTGATTCAGAGGCTTACGAGAGTGATGCAGAAGCTTAAGAGAGTGATGCAGAGCCTTAAGAGAAGGATGCAGAGGCTTAAGAGAGTTATGCAAAGACTCAAGAGAAGGATGCAGAGGCTCATGAGAGAGATGCAGGAGTTCAAGAGAGGGATGCAGAGGCTCAAGAGAGGGATGCAGGGGTTCAAGAGAGTGATGCAGAGGCTCAAGCGAGTGATGAAGAGTCTCAAGAGAGTGCTGGAGAGGCTCAAGAGAGGTCTGCTGAGGCTCCAAAGAGGGATGCAGAGGCTCCAGAGAGTGATGCAGAGGCTGAAGAGAGAGATGCAGAGGCTTAAGAAAGTGATGCAGAGGCTTACGAGAGTGATACAGAGGCTTAAGAGAGTGATGAAGAGGCTTATGAGAGGGATGCACAGGCTCAAGAGAGGGATGCAGAGGTTCAAGAGAGGGATGCAGAGGCTCAAGAGAGGGAAGCAGAGGCTGAAGTGAGGGATGCAGAGGCACAAGAGAGGGATGCAGAGGCTCTTGAGAGTGATGCAGATGCGCAGGAGAGGGATGAAGAGGCTTAATAGAGTGATGCAAAGGCTCAACAGAGGGAAGCAGAGGCTCATGATAGTGATGCAGGAGTTCAAGAGAGGGATGCAGAGGCTCAAAAGAGTGATGCAGAGGCTTAAGAAAGGGATGCAGAGGCTCAACAGAGTGATCCAGAGGCATAAGAAAGGGATGCAGAGGCTCAAGCGAGTGATGAAGAGTCTCAAGAGAGTGCTGGAGAGGCTTAAGAGTGGTCTGCTGAGGCTCCAAAGAGGGATGCAGAGGCTCCAGAGAGTGATGCAGAGGCTGAAGAGAGAGATGCAGAAGCTTAAGCGAGTGATGCAGAGGCTGAGGTGAGTGATGCAGAGGCTCAAGAGAATGATGTAGAGGCTTAAGAGAGGGATGCAGAGGCTCAAGAGAATGATGCAGAGACTCAAGAGAGTGATGCAGAGGATCAGGAGAGTGATGCAGAGGCTAAAGAGAGTGATGCAGAGGTTCAAGAGAGGGAAGCAGACGCTTAAGAGTGTGATGCAGAGGCTGAAGAGAGTGATGAAGTGGCTCTAGAGAGTGATGCAGAGGCTCAAGAGAGTGATGCAGAGGCTCAAGAGAGTGATGCAGCGGTTCAAGAGAGTGATGCAGAGGCTCGAGAGAGTGATGCAGAGGCCTCAGGAGAGGGATTCAGAGGCTTAGGAGAGTAATGCAGAGGCTGAAGAGAGTGTTGCAGAGGCTCAATAGAGGGATGCAGAGGCTCAAGATAGTGATGCAGAGGCTCAAGAGAGTGATACTAAGGATCAAGAGAGTTGTGCAGAGTATCAGGAGAGAGATGCAGAGGCTTAATTAAGAGAGTTATGCAGAAGATCAAGAGCTGGATGCAGAGGCTTATGAGAGTGATGCAGAGGCTGAAGAGAGTGATGCAGTGGCTTAAGAGAGTGATGCAGAGGATCAAGAGAGTGATGCAGAGGCTTACAAGAGTGATGCAGAGGATCAAGAGAGTGATGCAGAGGCTTAAGAGAGTGATGCAGAGGCAGATGAGAGTGTTGCAGAGGCTTTAGAGAGGGATGCAGAGGCTCAAGAGAGTGATGAATAGGCTCAGATAGTGATGCAGAGGCTCAAGAGAGTGATGCAGAGGCTTAAGAGAGGGATGTAGAGGCTCAAGAGAGGGATGTAGAGGCTGAAGAGAGTGATGCAGAGGCTCAAGAGAGTGATGCAGAGGCTCAAGAGAGGGATGCAGAGGCTCATTAGAGTGATGAAGATGCACAAGAGAGGGATGCAGAGACTCAAGAGAGTGATTCAGAGGCTTACGAGAGTGATGCAGAGGCTTAAGAGAGTGATGCAGAGGCTTAAGAGAGGGATGCAGAGGCTCAAGAGAGGGATGCAGAGGCTCAAGAGAGTGATGCAGACGATCAAGAGAGTGATGCAGAGCCTCAGTGAGGGAAGCAGAGGCACAAGAGAGGGATGCAGAGGCTCTTGAGAGTGACGCAGAGGCTCAATTGAGGGATGCAGAGGCTTAGGAGAGTGATGCAAAGGCTCAAGTGAGGGATGCAGAGGCTCATGAGAGGGATGCAGGAGTTCAAGAGAGGGATGCAGAGGCTGAAGAGAGTGATGCAGAGGCTCAAGAGAGGGATGCAGAGGCTCAAGTGAGGGATGAAGAGGCACAAGAGAGGGATGCAGAGGCTCTTAAGAGTGATGCAGAGGCTCAAGAGAGGGATGCAGAGGCTCAAGAGAGTGATTCAGAGGCATACGAGAGTGATGCAGAGGCTGAAGAGAGTAATGCAGAGGCTTAAGAGAAGGATGCAGAGGTTTAAGAGAGTGATGCAAAGACTCAAGAGAGGGATGTAGAGGCTCATGAGAGAGATGCAGGAGTTCAAGAGAGGGATGCAGAGGCTCAACAGAGGGATGCAGAGGCTTCAGAAAGTGATGCAGAGGCTCAAAAGAGGGATGCAGAGGCTTATAAGGGTGATGCAGAGGCTCAGGAGAGTGATGCAGAGGCTCAAGAGAAGGATAAAGGGGCTCAAGAGAGTGATGCAGAAGCTCAAGAGGGTGATTCAGAGGCTTACGAGAGTGATGCAGAGGATCAAGAGAGTGATGCAGAGGCTCAAGAGAGTGATGTAGAGGCTCAAGAGAGTGATGCAGAGGCTCAAGAGAGTGATGCAGAGGCTTAGGAGACTGATGCAGAGGCTCAAGAGAGGGATGCAGAGGATGAAGAGAGTGATGCAGAGGCTCAGGAGAGGGATGGAGCGGCTCAAGAGAGTGATTCAGAGGCTTACGAGAGTGATGCAGAGGCTTAAGAGAGTGATGCAAAGCCTTAAGAGAAGGATGCAGTGGCTTAAGAGAGTTATGCAAAGACTCAAGAGAGGGATGCAGAGGCTAAAGAGAGGGATGCAGAGGCTTAAGAAAGTGATGCAGAGGCTCAAAAGAGGAATGCAGAGGCGTAAAAGGGTGATGCAGAGGCTCAAGAGAGTGATGCAGAGGCTCAAGAGAGGGATGCAGGGGTTCAAGAGAGAGATGCAGAGGCTCAAGAGAGTGATTCAGAGGCTTACGAGAGTGATACAGAGGCTTAAGAGAGTGATGCAGAGGCTTAAGAGAGGGATGCAGAGGCTCAAGAGAGGGATGCAGAGGCTCAAGAGAGGGATGTAGAGGCTCAAGAGAGGGAAGCAGAGGCTGAAGTGAGGGATGCAGAGGCACAAGAGAGGGATGCAGAGGCTCTTGAGAGTGATGCAGAGGCGCAAGAGATGGATGCAGAAGCTTAAGAGAGTGATGCAAAGACTCAAGAGAGGGATGCAGAGGCTCATGAGAGGCATGCAGGAGTTCAAGAGAGGGATGCAGAGGCTCAAGAGAGTGATGCAGAGGCTTAAGAGAGGGATGCAGAGGCTCATGAGAGTGATGCAGAGGCATAAGAAAGAGATGCAGAGGCTCAAGAGAATGATGTAGAGGCTCAAGAGAGTGCTGGAGAGGCTCAAGAGAGGGCTGCTGAGGCTCCAAAGAGGGATGCAGATGCTCCAGAGAGTGATGCAGAGGCTGAAGAGAGAGATGAAGATGCTTAAAAGAGTGATGCAGAGGCTGAAGAGAGTGATGCAGAGGCTCAAGAGAATGATGTAGAGGCTTAAGAGAGGGATGCAGAGGCTAAAGAGAATGATGCAGAGCCTCAAAGGAGTGATGCAGAGGATCAAGAAAGGGAAGCAGAGGCTTAAGAGAGTGATGCAGAGGCTCAAGAGAGTGATGCAGTGGCTCTAGAGAGTGATGCAGAGGCTCAAGAGAGTGATGCATAGGCTCAAGAGAGTGATGCAGAGGATCATGAGAGTGATGCAGAGGCTTGAGAGAGTGATGCAGAGGCCTCAGGAAAGGGAATCAGAGGCTTAGGAGAGTAACGCAGAGGCTGAAGAGAGTGTTGCAGAGGCTCAAGAGAGGGATGCAGAGGGGTTCAAGAGAGTGATGCAGAGGCTCAAGAGAGTGATGCAGAGGATCAAGAGAGTTATGCAGAGTCTCAAGAGAGTGATGCATAGGTTTAAGAGAGGCTTAAGGCTCAAGAGACTGATGCAGATTCTCAAGAGAGTGATGCAGAGGCTCAAGAGAGGGATGCAGAGGCTCAAGACAGGGGATGCAGATGATCAAGAGAGGGATGCAGAGGCTTATGAGAGTGATGTAGAGGCTGAAGAGAGTGTTGTAGAGGCTTAAAAGAGGGATGCAGAGGCTCAAGAGAGTGATGCAGAGGCTCAGGAGAGTGATGCAGAGGCTCAAGAGAATGATGCAGAGGCTTACGAGAGGGATGCAGAGGTTCAAGTGAGGGATGTAAAGGCTCAAGAGAGTGATGCCGAGGCTCAAGAGAGGTATAAAGAGGCTGAAGAGAGTGAAGCAGAGGCTCAAGAGAGGGATGCAGAGGCTCAAGAGAGTGATTCAGTGGCTTACGAAAGTGATGCAGAGGCTTAAGAGAGTGATGCAGAGGCTTAAGAGAAGGATGCAGAGGTTGAAGAGAGTGATGCAGAGGCTTAAGAGAAGGATGCAGAGGCTGCAAAGACTCAAGAGAGGGTAAAAACGGTACGGTAAAAATGAGGACCTTAAACATAATACAGAGTACAAAACACAATCAAATGTACCCATAGTAGGGAAACAGCATGTAAAGGATTTGGGAATAATAATGTCTGACGACCTAACATTTAAGGAGCATAACCAAGCAAATATTGCGACAGCCAGAAAAATGATTGGATGGATTACGAGAACTTTCAAATCCAGGGATCCCATCACAATGGTTGTACTCTTCAAGTCACTTGTGTTGTCCCGTCTTGAGTACTGCTCAGTACTCACTTCCCCCTTCAGAGCAGGAGAGATGGCTGAAATAGAGGGAATACAGAGAATATATACGGCACGCATAGACGCAATAAAGCACCTAAATTATTGGGATCGTCTCAAAGCCCTCCAAATGTACTCACTAGAAAGAAGACGATAGAGATATCAAATAATATACACCTGGAAGATACTGGAGGGCCAAGTACCAAATCTACACAGTAAAATAACAACGTACTGGAGTGAACGACATGGAAGAAAATGTAGAATAGAACCAATGAAGAGCAGAGGTGCCATAGGCACAATCAGAGAACACTGTATAAACATCAGAGGTCCGCGGTTGTTCAACGTCCTCCCAGCAAGCATAAGAAATATTGCCGGAACAACCATGGACATTTTCAAGAGGACCAAACTCTCACAAGTCGAGCCTGGCCTCGGGCCGGGCTTGGGGAGTAGAAGAACTCCCAGAACCCCATCAACCAGGTATCAACCAGGTATCAACCAGGGATGCAGAGGCTCATGAGAGAGATGCAGGAGTTCAAGAGAGGGATGCAGAGGCTAAAGAGAGGGATGCAGAGGCTTAAGAAAGTGGTACAAAGGCTCAAGAGAGGGATGCAGAGGCTCATGAGAGGGATGCAGAGGCTGAAGAGAATAATGCAGAGGCTTAAAA
>NC_059654.1:19506132-19573907 GCF_020424385.1 Procambarus clarkii | reverse complement strand
AGAGAGGGATGCAGAGGCTTAAGAAAGTGATGCAGAGGCTTAAGAGAGGGATGCAGAGACTCAAGAGAGTGATGCAGAGGCTCAAGAGAGTGATGAAGAGGCTTAGGAGAATGATGCAGAGGCTCAAGAGAGGGATGCAGAGGATTAAGAGAGTGATGCAGAGGCTTAAGTGAGTGATGCAGAGGCTTAAGAGAGGGATGCAGAGGCTCAGGAGAGTGATGCAGAGGCTGAAGAGAGAGATGCAGCGCTTAAGAGTGTGATGCAGAGGCTCAAGAGCGTGATGCAGAGGCTTGAGAGTGATGCAGAGGCTCACGAGAATGATGCAGAGCCTCAAAGGAGTGATGCAGAGGATCAAGAAAGTGATGCAGAGGATCAAGAGAGGGAAGCAGAGGCTTAAGAGAGTGATGCAGAGGCTGAAGAGAGTGATGCAGTGGATCTAGAGAGTGATGCAGTGGATCTAGAGAGTGATGCAGAGGCTCAACAGAGTGATGCAGAGGCTCATTAGAGTGATGCAGAGGCCTCAGGAGAGATTCAGAGGCTTAGGAGAGTAATGCAGAGGCTGAAGAGAGTGTTGCAGAGGCTCAAGAGAGGGATGCAGAGGCTTAAGAGATGATGCAGATGATCAAGAGAGGGATGCAGAGGCTTATGAGAGTAATGCAGAGGCTGAAGAGTCTGTTGCAGAGGCTTAAGAGAGGGATGCAGAGGCTCAAGCGAGTGATGCAGAGGCTCATGAGAGTGATGCAGAGGTTCAAGAGAATGATGCAGAGGCTTACGAAAGGGATGCAGAGGCTCAAGAGAGGGATGTAAAGGCTCAAGAGAGTGATGTAGAGGCTCAAGAGAGTGATGCAGAGGCTCAAGAGAGGGATGCAGAGGCTGAAGAGTGAAGCAGAGGCTCAAGAGAGGGATGCAGAGGCTCACGAGAGTGATTCAGAGGCTTACGAAAATGATGCAGAGGCTTAAGAGAGTGATGCAGAGGCTTAAGAGAGGGATGCAGAGGATGAAGAGAGTGATGCAGAGGCTCAAGAGAGGGATGTAGAGGCTCAAGAGAGTGATTCAGAGGCTTACGAGAGTGACGCAGAGCCTGAAGAGAGTGATGCAGAGGCTTAAGTGAGTGATGCTTACGAGAGGGATGCAGAGGCTCAGGAGAGTGATGCAGAGGCTAAAGAGAGAGATGCAGCTGCTTAAGAGAGTGATGCAGAGGCTCAAGAGAGGGATTCAGAGGCTTAAGAGAGTGATGCAAAGGCCTCAAGAGAGTGATGCAGAGGCTCAAGAGAGTGATGCAGAGGATCAAGAGAGGGATGCAGAGGGTTAAGAGAGCGATGCAGAGGCTGAAGAGAGTGTTGCAGAGGCTTAAGAGAGTGATGCAAAGGCCTCAAGAGAGTGATGCAGAGGCTCAAGAGAGTGATGCAGAGGATCAAGAGAGGGATGCAGAGGGTTAAAAGAGCGATGCAGAGGCTCAAGAAAATGATGCAGAGCCTCAAAGGAGTGATGCAGGGGATCAAGAAAGTGATGCAGAGGCTAAAGAGAGTGATGCAGAGGATCAAGAGAGGGAAGCAGAGGCTTAAGAGAGTGATGCAGAGGCTGAAGAGAGTGATGCAGTGGATCTAGAGAGTGATGCAGAGGCTCAAGAGAGTGATGCAGAGGCTCATGAGAGTGATGCAGAGGCCTCAGGAGAGAGATTTAGAGGCTTAGGAGAGTAATGCAGAGGCTGAAGAGAGTGTTGCAGAGGCTCAGGAGAGGGATGCAGAGGCTTAAGAGATGATGCAGATGATCAAGAGAAGGATGCAGAGGCTTATGAGAGTAATGCAGAGGCTGAAGAGTGTGTTGCAGAGGCTTAAGAGAGGGATGCAGAGGCTCAAGCGAGTGATGCAGAGGCTCAAGAGAGTGATGCAGAGGCTCAAGAGAATGATGCAGAGGCTTAAGGGAGGGATGCAGAGGCTCAAGAGAGGGGTGTAAAGGCTCAAGAGAGTGATGTAGAGGCTCAAGAGAGTGATGCAGAGGCTCAAGAGAGGGATGCAGAGGCTGAAGAGAATGAACCAGAGGCTCAAGAGAGGGATGCAGAGGCTCACGAGAGTGATTCAGAAGCTTACGAAAATGATGCAGAGGCTTAAGAGAGTGATGCAGAGGCTTATGAGAGGGATGCAGAGGATGAAGAGAGTGATGCAGAGGCTCAAGAGAGGGATGCAGAGGCTCAAGAGAGTGATTCAGAGGCTTAAGAGAAGGATGTAGAGGCTTACGAGAGTTATGCAAAGACTCAAGAGAGGAATGCAGAGGCTCAAGAGAGAGATGCAGGAGTTCAAGAGAGGGATGCAGAGGCTAAAGAGAGGGATGCAGAGGCTTAAGAAAGTGAGGCAGAGGCTCAAAAGAGGAATGCAGAGGCTTAAAAGGGTGATGCAGAGGCTCAAAAGAGTGATGCTGAGGCTCAAGAGAGTGATGCAGAGGCTCAAGAGAGGGATGCAGAGGGTCAAGAGAGTGATTCAGAGGCTTACGAGAGTGATGCAGAGGCTTAAGAGAGTGATGCAGAGGTTTAAGAGAGGGATGCAGAGGCTAAAGAGAGGGATGCAGAGGCTCAAGAGAGTGATGCAGGGGCTGAAGAGAATGATGCAGAGGCTCTAGAGAGTGATGCAGAGGCTTAAGAGAGGGATACAGAGGCTCAGGAGAGGGATGTAGAGGCTCAAGAGAGTGATGAAGAGGCTCAAGAGAGTGATGCAGAGGCTCAAGAGAGGGATGCAGAGGCTGAAGAGAGTGATGCAGAGGCTCAAGAGAGGGATGCAGAGGCTCAAGAGAGTGATTCAGAGGCTTACGAGAGTGATGCAGAGGCTTAAGAGAGTGATGCAGAGGTTTAAGAGAGGGATGCAGAGGCTCAAGAGAGGGATGCAGAGGCTCATGAGCGGGATGCAGAAGTTCAAGAGAGAGACGCAGAGGCTCAAGAAAGGGTTGCAGAGGCTTACGAAAGTGATGCAGAGGCTCAAAAGAGGGATGCAGAGGCTTAAGATGGTGATGCAGAGGCTCAAGAGAGTGATGCAGACGCTCAAGAGAGGGACGCAGGGGCTCAGGCTCAAGAAAGTGATGGAGAGGCTCAAGAGCGGGATGCAGAGGCTCAAGAGAGGGATGAATAGGCTCTAGAGAGGGATGCAGAGGCTCAAGAGAATTATCCAGGAGCTCAAGAGAATGATGCAGAGGCTTAGGAGAGGGATGCAGAGGATCAAGATACTGATGCAGAGGCTCAAGAGAGAGATGCAAAGGCTGAAGAGAGTGATGCAGAGGCTTAAGAGAGGGATGCAGAGGCTCAAGAGAGTGATGCAAAGGCAGAAGAGAGTGATGCAGAGGCTTAAGAGAGGGATGCAGAGGCTGAAGAGAGGGATGTAGAGGCTCAAGAGAGTGATGCAGAGGCTTAAGAGAGTGATGCAGAGGCTGAAAAGAGAGATGCAGAGCTTTAAGAGACTGATGCAGAGGTTCAAGAGAGTGATGCAGAAGCAAGAGAATGATGTAGAGGCTTAAGAGAGGGATGCAGAGGCTCAAGAGAATGATGCAGGGGCTCAAGAGAATGATGCAGAGGCTTAAGAGAGGGGTGCAGAGGATCAAGAGAGTGATGCAGAGGCTATAGAGAGGAATGCAGAGGCTGAAGAGAATGATGCAGAGGCTTAAGAGAGGGATGCAGAGGCTCAGGGGAGTGATGCAGAGGCTCAAGAGAGTGATGCAGGGGCTCTAGAGAGGGACGCAGGGGCTCAAGAGAGGGATAAAGAGACTCAAGAGAGTGATTCAGAGGTTTACGAGAGTGATGCAGAGGCTTAAGAGAGTGGTGCAGATGCTCAAGAGAGGGATGCAGAGGCTCTAGAGAGGGATGAGGATGAATAGGCTCAAGAGAGGGATCAAGCAGAGGTTTACGAGAGTGATGCAGAGGCTTAAAGAGTGGTGCAGAGATGCTCAAGAGAGGGATGCAGAGAGGTGCATGAGAGGATAGAGAGGTATCAAGAGAGGGATGCAGAGGCCTAAGAGAGGGATGCAGAGGATCAAGAGAGTGATGCAGAGGCTTAAGAGAGCAATGCAGAGGCTGAAGGGAATGATGCAGAGGCTTTAGAGAGGGATGGAGAGGCTGAAGAGAATGATGCAGAGGCTTAAGAGAGGGATGCAGAGGCTGAAGAGAGTGATGCAGAGGCTCAAGAGAGTGATGCAGAGGCTCAAGAGAGTGATGCAGAGGCTCAAGAGAGTGATGCAGAGGCTCAAGAGATTGATGCAGAGGCTTAAGAGAATGATGCAGAGGTTTATGCGAGGGATGCAGAGGCTCAAGAGAGTGATGCAGAGGCTCAAGAGAGTGATGCAGAAGCTTAGGAGAATGATGCAGAGGCTGAAGAGAGGGATGCAGAGCCTGAAGAGAGTGATGCAGAGGCTTAAGTGAGTGATGCTTAAGAGAGGGATGCGGAGGCTCAGGAGAGTGATGCAGAGGCTAAAGAGAGAGATACAGCGGCTAAAGAGAGTGATGCAGAGGCTCAAGAGAGGGATTCAGAGGCTTAAGAGAGTGATGCAAAGGCCTCAAGAGAGTGATGCAGAGGCTCAAGAGAGTGATGCAGAGGATCAAGAGAGGGATGCAGAGGGTTAAGAGAGCGATGCAGAGGCTGAAGAGAGTGATGCAGAGGCTTTAGAGAGGGATGCAGAGGCTCAAGAGAGTGATGCAAAGGCTGAAAAGAGAGATGCAGAGCTTTAAGAGACTGATGCAGAGGTTCAAGAGAGTGATGCAGAAGCAAGAGAATGATGTAGAGGCTTAAGAGAGGGATGCAGAGGCTCAAGACAATGATGCAGGGGCTCAAGAGAATGATGCAGAGGCTTAAGAGAGGGATGCAGAGGATCAAGAGAGTGATGCAGAGGCTTTAGAGAGGAATGCAGAGGCTAAAGAGAATGATGCAGAGGCTTAAGAGAGGGATGCAGAGGCTCAGGAGAGCGATGCAGAGGCTCAAGAGAGTGATGCAGAGGCATAAGTGAGTGATGCAGTGGCTGAAGAGAGGGATGCAGAGGCTCAGGAGAGTGATGCAGAGGCTGAAGAGAGAGATGCAGCGGCTTAAGAGTGTGATGCAGAGGATCAAGAGAGTGATGCAGAGGCTCGAAAGAGTGATGCAGAGGCTGAAGAGAATGATGCAGTGCCTCAAAGGAGTGATGCAGAGGCTAAAGAGAGTGATGCAGAGGATCAAGAGAGGGAAGCAGAGGCTTAAGAGAGTGATGCAGAGGCTGAAGAGAGTAATGCAGTGGATCTAGAGTGTGATGCAGAGGCTCAAGAGAGTGATGCAGAGGCTCATGAGAGTGATGCAGAGGCCTCAGGAGAGGGATTCAGAGGCTTAGGAGAGTAATGCAGAGGCTGAAGAGAGTGTTGCAGAGGCTCAAGAGAGGGATGCAGAGGCTCAAGAGAGTGATGCAGAGGCTCAAGAGAGTGATGCAGAGGATCAAGCGAGTTATACAGAGTATCAAGAGAGTGAGGCAGAGGCTCAAGAGAGTGATGCAGAGGCTCAAGAGAAGGATGCAGAGGCTGAAGAGAGTGAAGCAGAGGCTCAAGAGAGGGATGCAGAGGCTCAAAAGAGTGATTCAGAGGCTTACGAAAATGATGCAGAGGCTTAAGAGAATGATGCAGAGGCTTAAGAGAGGGATGCAGAGGATGAAGAGAGTGATGCAGAGGCTCAAGAGAGGGATGCAGAGGCTCAAGAGAGTGATTCAGAGGCTTACGAGAGTGATGCAGAGGCTTAAGAGAGTGATGCAGAGGCTAAAGAGAAGGATGTAGAGGCTTAAGAGAGTTATGCAAAGACTCAAGAGAGGGATGCAGAGGCTCATGAGAGAGATGCAGGAGTTCAAGAGTGGGATGCAGAGGCTAAAGAGAGGGATGCAGAGGCTTAAGAAAGTGATGCAGAGGCTCCAAAGAGGAATGCAGAGGCTTAAAAGGGTGATGCAGAGGCTCAAGAGAGTGATGCAGAGGCTCAAGAGAGGGATGCAGGGGGTCAAGAGAGTGATGCAGAGGCTCAAGAGAGTGATGAAGAGGCTCAAGAGAGTGCTGGAGAGGCTCAGGAGATGGCTGCTGAGGCTCCAAAGAGGGATGCAGAGGCTCCGGAGAGTTATACAGAGGCTTAAGAGAGTGATGCAGAGGCTTAAGAGAGGGATGCAAAGGCTCAAGTGAGGGATGCAGAGGCTCAAGAGAGGGATGAAGAGGCTCAAGAGAGGGAAGCAGAGGCTGAAGTGAGGGATGCAGAGGCTCTTGAGAGTGATGCAGATTCGCAAGAGAGGGATGCAGAGGCTTAAGAGAGTGATATAAAGGCTCAAGAGAGGGATGCAGAGGCTCAGGAGAGGGATGCAGGAGTTCAAGAGAGGGATGCAGAGGGTCAAGAGAGTGATGCAGAGGCTTAAGAGAGGGATGTAGAGGCTCAAGAGAGTGATGCAGAGGCATAAGAAAGGGATGCAGAGGCTCAAGAGAGTGATGCAGAGGCATAAGAGAGGAATGCAGAGGCTCAAGTGAATGATGAAGAGGCTCTAGAGAGTGTTGCAGATGCATAGGAGAGTAATGCAGAGGCTGAAGAGAGTGTTGCAGAGGCTTAAGAGAGGGATGCAGAGGCGCAAGAGAGTGATGCAGAGGCTCAGGAGATGATGCAGAGGCTCAAGAGAATGATGCAAAGGCTTAGGAGAGGGATGCAGAGGTTCAGGAGAGGGATATAAAGGCTCAAGAGAGTGATGCAGAGGCTCAAGAGAGTGATGCAGAGGCTCAAGCGAGGGATGCAGAGGCTTAAAAGAGTGATGCAGAGGCTTAAGAGAGGGATGCAGAGGCTCAGGAGAGGGATGCAGAGCCTCAAGCGAGGGATGCAGGGGCTTAAGAGTGTGGTGCAGAGGCTAAAGAGAGTGATGCAGAGGCTCGAAAGAGTGATGCAGGGACTCAAGAGAATGATGCAGAGGCTTAAGAGAGGGATGCAGAGGCTCAGGAGAGGGATATAAAGGCTCAAAAGAGTGATGCAGAGGCTCAAGAGAGTGATGCAGAGGCTCAAGAGAGGGACGCAGAGGCTCAAGAGAGTGAAGCAGAGGCTCAAGAGAGGGATGCGGAGGCTCAAGAGAGTGATTCAGAGGCTTACGAAAGTGATGCAGAGGCTTAAGAGAGTGATGCAGAGGCTTAAGAGAGGGATACAGAGGATCAAGAGAGGGATGCAGGGGCTCAAGAGAGGGATGCAGAGGCTCAAGTAATGGATGCAGAGGCACCAGAGAGGGATGCAAAGGCTCTTGAGAGTGATGCAGAGGCTCATGAGAGGGATGCAGAGGCTTAAGCGAGTGATGCAAAGGCTCATGAGAGGGATGCAGAGGCTCATGAGAGGGATGCAAGAGTTCAAGAGAGAGACGCAGAGGCTCAAGAAAGGGATGCAGAGGCTTAAGAAAGTGAAGCAGAGGCTCAAAAGAGGTATGCAGAGGCTTAAGATAGTGATGCTGAAGCTCATGAGAGTGATGAAGAGACTAAAGAGAGGGACGCAGGGGCTCAAGAGAGGGATTAAGAGACTCAAGAGAGTGATTCAGAGGTTTACGAGAGTGATGCAGAGGCTTAAGAGAGTGGTGCAGAGGCTCAAGAGAGGGATGCAGAGGCTCTACAGAGCGATGAGGGATGAATAGGCTCAAGAGAGGGATGCAGAGGCTCTAAAGAGGGATGAATAGGCTCAAGAGTGGGATGCAGAGGCCTAAGAGAGGGATGCAGAGGATCAAGAGAGTGATGCAGAGGCTTAAGAGAGGGATGCAGAGGCTGAAGAGAATGATGCAGAGGCTTAAGAGAGGAATGCTGAGGCTGAAGAGAGTGATGCACAGGCTCAAGAGAGTTATGCAGAGGCTGAAGAGAGTGATGCACAGGCTCAAGAGATTGATGCAGAGGCTTAGGAGAGTGATGCAGAGGCTTATAAGAGGGATGCAGAGGCTCAAGAGAGTGATGCAGAGGCTCAAGAGAGTGATGCAGAGGCTTAGGAGAATGATGCAGAGGCTGAAGAGAGTGATGCAGAGGCGTAAGTGAGTAATGCTTAAGAGAGGGATGCAGAGGCTCAGGAGATTGATGCAGAGGCTAAACAGAGAGATGCAGCAGCTAAAGAGAGTGATGCAGAGGCTCAAGAGAGGGATTCCGAGGCTTAAGAGAGTGATGCAAAGGCCACAAGAGAGTGAAGCAGAGGCTCAAGAGAGTGATGCAGATGATCAAGAGAGGGATGCAGAGTGTTAAGAGAGCGATGCAGAGGCTGAAGAGAGTGTTGCAGAGGCTTAAGAGAGGAATGCAGAGGCTCAAGAGAGTGATGCAAAGGCTGAAGAGAGTGATGCAGAGGCTTAAGAGAGGGATGCAGAGGCTCAAGAGAGGGATGTACAGGCTCAAGAGAGTGATGCAGAGGCTTAAGAGAACGATGCAGAGGTTCAAGAGAGTGATGCAGAGGCTGAAGAGAAGGATGCAGAGGCTCAAGAGAGTGATGCAGAGGCTGAAGAGAGAGATGCAGCGGCTTAAGAGTGTGATGCAGAGGCTCAAGAGAGTGATGCAGAGGCTCGAAAGAGTGATATAAAGGCTCAAGAGAATGATGCAGAGCCTGAAAGGAGTGATGCAGAGGATCAAGAGAGTGATGCAGAGGCTAAAGAGAGTGATGCAGTGGATCAAGAGAGGGAAGCAGAGGCTTAAGAGAGTGATGCAAAGGCTGAAGAGAGTGATGCATTTGATCTAGAAAGTGATGCAGAGGCTCAAGAGAGTGATGCAGAGGCTCATGAGAGTGATGCAGAGGCCTCAGGAGAGGGATTCAGAGGCTCAAGAGAGTGATGCAGAGGCTCAAGAGAGTGATGCAGAGGATCAAGCGTGTTATGCAGAGTATCAAGAGAGTGATGCAGAGGCTTAAGAGAGTGATGCTGATGATCAAGAGAGGAATGCAGAGGCTTATGAGAGTGATGCAGAGGCTGAAGAGTGTGTTCCAGAGGCTTAAGAGTGGGATGCAGAGGCTCAAGCGAGTGATGCAGACGCTCATGAGAGTGATGCAGAGGCTCAAGAGAATGATGCAGAGGTTTAAGAGAGAGATGCAGAGGCTCAAGAGAGTGATGCAGAGGCTCAAGAGAAGGATGCAGAGGCTGAAGAGAGTGAAGCTGAGGCTCAAGAGAGGGATGCAGAGGCTCAAGAGAGTGATTCAGAGGCTTACGAAAATGATGCAGAGGCTTAAGAGAGTAATGCAGAGGCTTAAGAGCGGGATGCAAAGGATGAAGAGAAGGATGCAGAGGCTTAAGAGAGTTATGCAAAGACTCATGAGAGGGATGCAGAGGCTCATGAGAGAGATGCAGGAGTTCAAGAGAGGGATGCAGAGGCTAAAGAGAGGGATGCAGAGGCTTAAGAAAGTGATGCAGAGGCTCAAAAGAGGAATGCAGAGGCTTAAAAGGGTGATGCAGAGGCTCAAGAGAGTGATGCAGAGGCTCAAGAGAGGGATGTAGGGGGTCAAGAGAGTGATGCAGAGGCTCAAGAGAGTGATGAAGAGGCTCAAGAGAGTGCTGGAGAGGCTCAGGAGGGGGCTGCTGAGGCTCCAAAGAGGGATGCAGTGGCTCCGGAGAGTGATACAGAGGCTTAAGAGAGTGATGCAGAGGCTTAAGAGAGGGATGCAGAGGCTCAAGTGAGAGATGCAGAGACTCAAGAGAGGGATGCAGAGGCTCATGAGAGGGAAGCAGAGGCTGAAGTGAGGGATGCAGAGGCTCTTGAGAGTGATGCAGATTCGCAAGAGAGGGATGCAGAGGCTTAAGAGAGTGATGTAAATTCTCAAGAGAGGGATGCAGAGGCTCAGGAGAGGGATGCAGGAGTTCAAGAGAGGGATGCAGAGGGTCAAGAGAGTGATGCAGAGGCTTAAGAGAGGGATGCAGAGGCTCAAGAGAGTGATGCAGAGGCATAAGAAAGGGATGCAGAGGCTCAAGAGAGTGATGCACAGGCATAAGAGAGGGATGCAGAGGCTCAAGAGAATGAAGAAGAGGCTCTAGAGAGTGTTGCAGAGGCATAGGAGAGTAATGCAGAGGCTGAAGAGAGTGTTGCAGAGGCTCAAAGGAGGGATGCAGAGGCTCACGAGGGTGATGCAGAGGCTCAAGAGAGTGATACAGAGGATCAAGAGAGTTATGCAGTGTATCAGGAGAGTGATGCAGAGGCTTAAGAGAGTTATGCAGATAATCAGGAGAGGGATGCAGAAGCTTATGAGAGTGATGCAGAGGCTGAAGAGAGTGTTGCAGAGGCTTAAGAGTGGGATGCAGAGGCTCAAGAGAGTGATGCAGAGGCTCAGGAGATGATGCAGAGGCTCAAGAGAATGATGCAGATGCTTAAGAGAGGGATGCAAAGGCTCATGAGAGGGATGAAAGAGTTCAAGAGAGAGACGCAGAGGCTCAAGAAAGGGATGCAGAGGCTTAAGAAAGTGACGCAGAGGCTCAAAGAGAGATGCAGAGGCTTAAGATAGTGATGCTGAGGCTCATGAGAGTGATGCAGAGGCTCAAGAGAGGGATGCAGGGGCTCAAGAGAGGGAAGCAGGGGCTCAAGAGAGGGATGAAGAGACTCAAGAGAGTGATTCAGAGGTTTACGAGAGTGATGCAGAGGCTTAAGAGAGTGATGCAGAGGCTCAAGAGAGGGATGCAGTGGCACTAGAGAGGGATGAGGGGTGAATAGGCTCAAGAGAGGGATGCAGAGGATCAAGAGAGTTATGCAGAGTATCAAGAGAGTGATGCAGAGGCTTAAGAGAGTGGTGCAGATGATCAAGAGAGGGATGCAGAGGCTTATGAGAGTGATGCAGACGCTGAAAAGTGTGTTCCAGAGGCTTAAGAGAGGGATGCAGAGGCTCAAGTGAGTGATGCAGAGGCTCATGAGAGTGATGCAGAGGCTCAAGAAAATGATGCAGAGGCTTAAGAGAGGGACGCAGAGGCTCAAGAGAGTGATGCAGAGGCTCAAGAGAGGGATGCAGAGGCTGAAGAGAGTGAAGCAGAGGCTCAAGAGAGGGATGCAGAGGCTCAAGAGAGTGATTCAGAGGCTTACGAAAATGATGCAGAGGCTTAAGAGAGTGATTCAGAGGCTTACGAAAATGATGCAGAGGCTTAAGAGAGTGATGCAGAGGCTCAAGAGAGGGATGCAGAGGCTCAAGAGAGAGATTCAGAGGCTTAAGAGAATGATGCAGAGGCTTAAGAGAGTGATGCAGAGGCTTAATAGAAGGATGCAGAGACTTAAGAGAGTTATGCAAAGACTCAAGAAAGGGATGCAGAGGCTCATGAGAGAGATGCAGGAGTTCAAGAGAGGGATTCAGTGGCTAAAGAGAGTGATGCAGAGGCTTAAGAAAGTGATGCAGAGGCTCTAGAGAGGGATGAATAGGCTCAAGGGAGGGATGCAGAGGCCTAAGAGAGAGATGCAGAGGATCAAGAGTGATGCAGAGGCTTAAGAGAGAGATGCAGAGGCTGAAGAGAATGATGCAGAGGCTTAAGAGAGGGATGCAGAGGCTGAAGAGAGTGATGCAGAGGCTCAAGAGAGTGATGCAGAGGCTTAAGAGAGGGATGCAAAGGCTGAAGAGAATGATGCAGAGGCTTAAAAGAGTGATGCAGAGGCTCAGGAGAGTGATGCAGAGACTCAAAAGAGTGATGCAGAGGCTGAAGAGAGGGATGCAGAGGCTCAAGAGAGTGATGCAGAGGCTGAAGAGAGTGATGCAGAGGCTTTAGAGAGGGATGCAGAGGCTGAAGAGAGGGATGTAGAGGCTCAAGAGAGTGAAGCAGAGGCTCAAGAGAGGGATGCGGAGGCTCAAGAGAGTGATTCAGAGGCTTACGAAAGTGATGCAGAGGCTTAAGAGAGTGATGCAGAGGCTTAAGAGAGGGATACAGAGGATCAAGAGAGGGATGCAGGGGCTCAAGAGAGGGATGCAGAGGCTCAAGTAATGGATGCAGAGGCACCAGAGAGGGATGCAAAGGCTCTTGAGAGTGATGCAGAGGCTCATGAGAGGGATGCAGAGGCTTAAGCGAGTGATGCAAAGGCTCATGAGAGGGATGCAGAGGCTCATGAGAGGGATGCAAGAGTTCAAGAGAGAGACGCAGAGGCTCAAGAAAGGGATGCAGAGGCTTAAGAAAGTGAAGCAGAGGCTCAAAAGAGGTATGCAGAGGCTTAAGATAGTGATGCTGAAGCTCATGAGAGTGATGAAGAGACTAAAGAGAGAGACGCAGGGGCTCAAGAGAGGGATGAAGAGACTCAAGAGAGTGATTCAGAGGTTTACGAGAGTGATGCAGAGGCTTAAGAGAGTGGTGCAGAGGCTCAAGAGAGGGATGCAGAGGCTCTAGAGAGGGATGAATAGGCTCAAGAGTGGGATGCAGAGGCCTAAGAGAGGGATGCAGAGGATCAAGAGAGTGATGCAGAGGCTTAAGAGAGGGATGCAGAGGCTGAAGAGAATGATGCAGAGGCTTAAGAGAGGAATGCAGAGGCTGAAGAGAGTGATGCACAGGCTCAAGAGAGTTATGCAGAGGCTGAAGAGAGTGATGCACAGGCTCAAGAGATTGATGCAGAGGCTTAGGAGAGTGATGCAGAGGCTTATAAGAGGGATGCAGAGGCTCAAGAGAGTGATGCAGAGGCTCAAGAGAGTGATGCAGAGGCTTAGGAGAATGATGCAGAGGCTGAAGAGAGTGATGCAGAGGCGTAAGTGAGTGATGCTTAAGAGAGGGATGCAGAGGCTCAGGAGATTGATGCAGAGGCTAAACAGAGAGATGCAGCAGCTAAAGAGAGTGATGCAGAGGCTCAAGAGAGGGATTCCGAGGCTTAAGAGAGTGATGCAAAGGCCACAAGAGAGTGAAGCAGAGGCTCAAGAGAGTGATGCAGATGATCAAGAGAGGGATGCAGAGTGTTAAGAGAGCGATGCAGAGGCTGAAGAGAGTGTTGCAGAGGCTTAAGAGAGGAATGCAGAGGCTCAAGAGAGTGATGCAAAGGCTGAAGAGAGTGATGCAGAGGCTTAAGAGAGGGATGCAGAGGCTCAAGAGAGGGATGTAGAGGCTCAAGAGAGTGATGCAGAGGCTTAAGAGAACGATGCAGAGGTTCAAGAGAGTGATGCAGAGGCTGAAGAGAAGGATGCAGAGGCTCAAGAGAGTGATGCAGAGGCTGAAGAGAGAGATGCAGCGGCTTAAGAGTGTGATGCAGAGGCTCAAGAGAGTGATGCAGAGGCTCGAAAGAGTGATGCAGAGGCTCAAGAGAATGATGCAGAGCCTGAAAGGAGTGATGCAGAGGATCAAGAGAGTGATGCAGAGGCTAAAGAGAGTGATGCAGTGGATCAAGAGAGGGAAGCAGAGGCTTAAGAGAGTGATGCAGAGGCTGAAGAGAGTGATGCATTGGATCTAGAAAGTGATGCAGAGGCTCAAGAGAGTGATGCAGAGGCTCATGAGAGTGATGCAGAGGCCTCAGGAGAGGGATTCAGAGGCTCAAGAGAGTGATGCAGAGGCTCAAGAGAGTGATGCAGAGGATCAAGCGTGTTATGCAGAGTATCAAGAGAGTGATGCAGAGGCTTAAGAGAGTGATGCTGATGATCAAGAGAGGAATGCAGAGGCTTATGAGAGTGATGCAGAGGCTGAAGAGTGTGTTCCAGAGGCTTAAGAGTGGGATGCAGAGGCTCAAGCGAGTGATGCAGACGCTCATGAGAGTGATGCAGAGGCTCAAGAGAATGATGCAGAGGTTTAAGAGAGGGATGCAGAGGCTCAAGAGAGTGATGCAGAGGCTCAAGAGAAGGATGCAGAGGCTGAAGAGAGTGAAGCTGAGGCTCAAGAGAGGGATGCAGAGGCTCAAGAGAGTGATTCAGAGGCTTACGAAAATGATGCAGAGGCTTAAGAGAGTAATGCAGAGGCTTAAGAGCGGGATGCAAAGGATGAAGAGAAGGATGCAGAGGCTTAAGAGAGTTATGCAAAGACTCATGAGAGGGATGCAGAGGCTCATGAGAGAGATGCAGGAGTTCAAGAGAGGGATGCAGAGGCTAAAGAGAGGGATGCAGAGGCTTAAGAAAGTGATGCAGAGGCTCAAAAGAGGAATGCAGAGGCTTAAAAGGGTGATGCAGAGGCTCAAGAGAGTGATGCAGAGGCTCAAGAGAGGGATGCAGGGGGTCAAGAGAGTGATGCAGAGGATCAAGAGAGTGATGAAGAGGCTCAAGAGAGTGCTGGAGAGGCTCAGGAGAGGGCTGCTGAGGCTCCAAAGAGGGATGAAGAGGCTCCGGAGAGTGATACAGAGGCTTAAGAGAGTGATGCAGAGGCTTAAGAGAGGGATGCAGAGGCTCAAGTGAGAGATACAGAGACTCAAGAGAGGGATGCAGAGGCTCATGAGAGGGAAGCAGAGGCTGAAGTGAGGGATGCAGAGGCTCTTGAGAGTGATGCAGATTCGCAAGAGAGGGATGCAGAGGCTTAAGAGAGTGATGTAAAGGCTCAAGAGAGGGATGCAGAGGCTCAGGAGAGGGATGCAGGAGTTCAAGAGAGGGATGCAGAGGGTCAAGAGAGTGATGCAGAGGCTTAAGAGAGGGATGCAGAGGCTCAAGAGAGTGATGCAGAGGCATAAGAAAGGGATGCAGAGGCTCAAGAGAGTGATGCACAGGCATAAGAGAGGGATGCAGAGGCTCAAGAGAATGAAGAAGAGGCTCTAGAGAGTGTTGCAGAGGCATAGGAGAGTAATGCAGAGGCTGAAGAGAGTGTTGCAGAGGCTCAAAGGAGGGATGCAGAGGCTCAAGAGGGTGATGCAGAGGCTCAAGAGAGTGATACAGAGGATCAAGAGAGTTATGCAGTGTATCAGGAGAGTGATGCAGAGGCTTAAGAGAGTTATGCAGATAATCAGGAGAGGGATGCAGAAGCTTATGAGAGTGATGCAGAGGCTGAAGAGAGTGTTGCAGAGGCTTAAGAGTGGGATGCAGAGGCTCAAGAGAGTGATGCAGAGGCTCAGGAGATGATGCAGAGGCTCAAGAGAATGATGCAGAGGCTTAAGAGAGGGATGCAGTGGCTCAGGAGAGGGATATAAAGGCTCAAGAGAGTGATGCAGAGGCTCAAGAGAGTGATGCAGAGGCTCAAGCGAGGGATGCAGAGGCTTGAGAGAGTGATGCAGAGGCTTAAGAGAGGGATGCAGAGGCTCAGGAGAGGGATGCAGAGGCTCAGGCGAGGGATGCAAGGGCTCAACAGAGGGATGCAGAGGCACCAGAGAGGGATGCAAAGGCTCTTGAGAGTGATGCAGAGGCTCAAGAGAGGGATGCAGAGGCTTAAGCGAGTGATGCAAAGGCTCATGAGAGGGATGAAAGAGTTCAAGAGAGAGACGCAGAGGCTCAAGAAAGGGATGCAGAGGCTTAAGAAAGTGACGCAGAGGCTCAAAGAGGGATGCAGAGGCTTAAGATAGTGATGCTGAGGCTCATGAGAGTGATGCAGAGGCTCAAGAGAGGGATGCAGGGGCTCAAGAGAGGGACGCAGGGGCTCAAGAGAGGGATGAAGAGACTCAAGAGAGTGATTCAGAGGTTTACGAGAGTGATGCAGAGGCTTAAGAGAGTGATGCAGAGGCTCAAGAGAGGGATGCAGTGGCACTAGAGAGGGATGAGGGGTGAATAGGCTCAAGAGAGGGATGCAGAGGATCAAGAGAGTTATGCAGAGTATCAAGAGAGTGATGCAGAGGCTTAAGAGAGTGGTGCAGATGATCAAGAGAGGGATGCAGAGGCTTATGAGAGTGATGCAGACGCTGAAAAGTGTGTTCCAGAGGCTTAAGAGAGGGATGCAGAGGCTCAAGTGAGTGATGCAGAGGCTCATGAGAGTGATGCAGAGGCTCAAGAAAATGATGCAGAGGCTTAAGAGAGGGATGCAGAGGCTCAAGAGAGTGATGCAGAGGCTCAAGAGAGGGATGCAGAGGCTGAAGAGAGTGAAACAGAGGCTCAAGAGAGGGATGCAGAGGCTCAAGAGAGTGATTCAGAGGCTTACGAAAATGATGCAGAGGCTTAAGAGAGTGATTCAGAGGCTTACGAAAATGATGCAGAGGCTTAAGAGAGTGATGCAGAGGCTCAAGAGAGGGATGCAGAGGCTCAAGAGAGAGATTCAGAGGCTTAAGAGAATGATGCAGAGGCTTAAGAGAGTGACGCAGAGGCTTAATAGAAGGATGCAGAGGCTTAAGAGAGTTATGCAAAGACTCAAGAAAGGGATGCAGAGGCTCATGAGAGAGATGCAGGAGTTCAAGAGAGGGATTCAGTGGCTAAAGAGAGTGATGCAGAGGCTCTAGAGAGGGATGAATAGGCTCAAGAGAGGGATGCAGAGGCCTAAGAGAGAGATGCAGAGGATCAAGAGAGTGATGCAGAGGCTTAAGAGAGAGATGCAGAGGCTGAAGAGAATGATGCAGAGGCTTAAGAGAGGGATGCAGAGGCTGAAGAGAGTGATGCAGAGGCTCAAGAGAGTGATGCAGAGGCTTAAGAGAGGGATGCAAAGGCTGAAGAGAATGATGCAGAGGCTTAAAAGAGTGATGCAGAGGCTCAGGAGAGTGATGCAGAGACTCAAAAGAGTGATGCAGAGGCTGAAGAGAGGGATGCAGAGGCTCAAGAGAGTGATGCAGAGGCTGAAGAGAGTGATGCAGAGGCTTTAGAGAGGGATGCAGAGGCTGAAGAGAGGGATGTAGAGGCTCAAGAGAGTGATGCAGAGGCATAAGAGAGTGATGCAGAGGCTGAAAAGAGAGATGCAGAGCTTTAAGAGACTGATGCACAGGTTCAGGAGAGTGATGCAGAAGCAAGAGAATGATGTAGAGGCTTAAGAGAGGGATGCAGAGGCTCAAGACAATGATGCAGGGGCTCAAGAGAATGATGCAGAGGCTTAAGAGAGGGATGCAGAGGATCAAGAGAGTGATGCAGAGGCTTTAGAGAGGAATGCAGAGGCTGAAGAGAATGATGCAGACGCTTAAGAGAGGGATGCAGATGCTCAGGAGAGTGATGCAGAGGCTCAAGAGAGTGATGCAGAGGCTTAAGTGAGTGATGCAGTGGCTGAAGAGAGGGATGCAGAGGCTCAGGAGAGTGACGCAGAGGCTGAAGAGAGAGATGCAGCGGTTTAAGAGTGTGATGCAGAGGCTCAAGAGAGTGATGCAGAGGCTCGAAAGAGTGATGCAGAGGCTCAAGAGAATGATGCAGAGCCTCAAAGGAGTGATGCAGAGGATCAAGAGACTGATGCAGAGGCTAAAGAGAGTGATGCAGATGATCAAGAGAGGGAAGCAGAGGCTTAAGAGAGTGATGCAGAGGCTGAAGAGAGTGATGCAGTGGATCTAGAGAGTGATGCAGAGGCTCAAGAGAGTGATGCAGAGGCTCATGAGAGTGATGCAGAGGCCTCAGGAGAGGGATTCAGAGGCTTGGGAGAGTAATGCAGAGGCTGAAGAGAGTGTTGCAGAGGCTCAAGAGAGGGACGCAGAGGCTCAAGAGAGTGATGCAGAGGCTTAAGAGAATGATGCAGAGGTTTAAGAGAGGGATGCAGAGGCTCAAGACAATTATGCAGGGGCTCAAGAGAATGATGCAGAGGCTTAAGAGAGGGATGCAGAGGATCAAGAGAGTGATGCAGAGGCTTTAGAGAGGAATGCAGAGGCTGAAGAGAATGATGCAGAGGCTTAAGAGAGGGATGCAGAGGCTCAAGAGAGTGATGCAGAGGCTCAAGAGAGTGATGCAGAGGCTTAAGTGAGTGATGCAGTGGCTGAAGAGAAGGATGCAGAGGCTCAGGAGAGTGATGCAGAGGCTGAAGAGAGAGATGCAGCGGCTTAAGAGTGTGATGCAGAGGCTCAAGAGAGTGATGCAGAGGCTCGAAGGAGTGATGCAGAGGCTCAAGAGAATGATGCAGAGCCTCAAAGGAGTGATGAAGAGGATCAAGAGAGTGATGCAGAGGCTAAAGAGAGTGATGCAGAGGATCAAGAGAGGGAAGCAGAGGCTTAAGAGAGTGATGCAGAGGCTGAAGAGAGTGATGCAGTGGATCTAGAGAGTGATGCAGAGGCTCAAGAGAGTGATGCAGAGGCTCATGAGAGTGATGCAGAGGCCTCAGGAGAGGGATTCAGAGGCTTGGGAGAGTAATGCAGAGGCTGAAGAGAGTGTTGCAGAGGCTCAAGAGAGGGATGCAGAGGCTCAAGAGAGTGATGCAGAGGCTCAAGAGAGTGATACAGAGGATCAAGCGAGTTATGCAGAGTATCAAGAGAGTGATGCAGAGGCTTAAGAGAATGATGCAGAGGTTTAAGAGAGGGATGCAGAGGCTCAAGAGAGTGATGCAGAGGCTCAAGAGAAGGATGCAGAGGCTGAAGAGAGTGAAGCAGAGGCTCAAGAGAGGGATGCAGAGGCTCAAGAGAGTGATTCAGAGGCTTACGAGAATGATGCAGAGGCTTAATTAAGAGAGTGATGCAGAAGCTTAAGAGAAGGATGCAGAGGCATAAGAGAGTTATGCAAAGACTCAAGAGAGGGATGCAGAGGCTCATGAGAGAGATGCAGGAGTTCAAGAGAGGGATGCAGAGGCTAAAGAGAGGGATGCAGAGGCTTAAGAAAGTGATGCAGAGGCTCCAAAGAGGAATGCAGAGGCTTAAAATGGTGATGCAGAGGTTCAAGAGAGTGATGCAGAGGCTCAAGAGAGGGATGCAAGGGGTCAAGAGAGTGATGTAGAGGCTCAAGAGAGTGATGAAGAGGCTCAAGAGAGTGCTGGAGAGGCTCAGGAGATGGCTGCTGAGGCTCCAGAGAGGGATGCAGAGGCTCCGGAGAGTTATACAGAGGCTTAAGAGAGTGATGCAGAGGCTTAAGAGAGGGATGCAAAGGATCAAGTGAGAGATGCAGAGGCTCAAGAGAGGGATGCAGAGGCTCAAGAGAGGGAAGCAGAGGCTGAAGTGAGGGATGCAGAGGCTCTTGAGAGTGATGCAGATTCGCAAGAGAGGGATGCAGAGGCTTAAGAGAGTGATGTAAAGGCTCAAGAGAGGGATGCAGAGGCTCATGAGAGGGATGCAGGAGTTCAAGAGAGGGATGCAGAGGGTCAAGAGAGTGATGCAGAGGCTTAAGAGAGGGATGTAGAGGCTCAAGAGAGTGATGCAGAGGCATAAGAAAGGGATGCAGAGGCTCAAGAGAGTGATGCAGAGGCATAAGAGAGGGATGCAGAGGCTCAAGAGAATGATGAAGAGGCTCTAGAGAGTGTTGCAGAGGCATAGGAGAGTAATGCAGAGGCTGAAGAGAGTGTTGCAGAGGCTCAAGAGAGGGATGCAGAGGCTCAAGAGAGTGATGCAGAGGCTCAAGAGAGTGATACAGTGGATCAAGAGAGTTATGCGGAGTATCAGGAGAGTGATGCAGAGGCTTAACTTCAAATCATAGCGCGAGGTTTCGTATAATTTAGATCCAAGAAAAGACATATGACAATGTTGTTTCAAATACAAATGATAAAAATCATTGTGTTTTCATTAGAATTAACTAAAATGTTCCTGATTTTCCGTTTATATTACCGATGGAAGATGTACACGTAAAACCGCTCTATTCCGGCTGAAACGTCGATATATGCAATAAAAACAGAACTTCTCCCCTTTCAGTATTTTAACGAGAAACAAATAGTTGATTGAAAATGAAGTTTTTAAGATATCTCGCAGTGCGAGCTAGTCCTGTGACCTGCAGGTCTGAAGGAAGTTTATCTACTACTACCATTTGTATTGGACTAGTGGAAGATCCAAGTCTCACTAACACCTTGACTACTTGGTATTCACGAGGTTTGCAGTTGGAAATTATTTCATTTTATACCGAAAATATGCAAATTACTGAGTGCGGCGATGGATCACATTTTGCCCAGGCCATCCCTGCAGTTTTCAAAATACCCCAAACATCCCCAATTCGAACCGTGAGCCATATTTTGGAGCCAACGTTTGGCTTTCTGCATGTATTCGCAGATTGAAATTACGACTTTTCATACCGAAAATATGCCAATTACTGAAGGCGACGATGGATAACATTTGGCTTAAACCCTCCCTGCCGTTTTAGAAATAGCCTAAACATCCCAAATTCGACGCTTGAGCCATATTTAAGAGCCAAATTCGGGCTCTCTGCACGCATTCGCAGTTTGAAATTACGAATTTTTATACCGAAAATATGCCAATTACTGAAAGCGGCGATGGATCACATTTTGCCCAAACCTTCCCTGCAGTTTTCGAAATATCCCAAACATACCAAATTCGACCCTTGAGAAATATTTTGGAGCTAAATTCTGGCTCTCTGAACGTATTCGCAGTTTGAAATTACGACTTTTTATACGGAAAACATGACAATTACTGAAAGCGGCGATGGATCAAATTTTGCCCAAACCCTCTATGCAATTTTCAAAATAGCCCAAACATCCAAAATTCGACGCTTGAGCCATATTTTGGAGCCAAATTTTGGCTTTCGGCATGTATTCGCAGTTTGAAATAACGACTTTTCATACCGAAAATATGCCAATTACTGAGAGCAGCGATGGATCACATTTTGTCCAAACGCCTCCTGCAGTTTTCAAAATATCCCAAGCAACCCAAATTCGACCCTTGAGCCATATTTTGAAGCCAAATTCTGGCTCTCTTCACATATTCGCAGTCTGAAATTACGTCTTTTTATACCGAAAAAATCCCAATTACAGAGAGCGGCGATGGGTCACATTTTTCCCAAACCCTTCCTGCAGTTTTCAAAATATCCGAAGCATCCCTAATTCGACCCTTGAGCCATATTTTGAAGCCCAATTCTGGTTCTCTGCACATATTCACAGGTTGAAATTACGACATTTTTTACCGAAAATATGTCAATTATTGAGAGCAGCAATAGGTCACATTTTGCCCAAACCCCCCCTGCACGTTTCAAAATATCCCAAACATCCCAAATTCGACCCTAGAGCCTTATTTTGGGGTCAAATGCTGGCTCTCTGCACGTATTCGCAATTTGAAATTACGACTTTCTATACTGAAATCATGCCAATTACGGAAAGCGGCGATGGATCACATTATGCCCAAACCCATACTGTAGTTTTAAAAATATCCCAAACCTCCCAAATTCGACCCTTGAGAATTATTTTGGAGCTAAATTCTGGCTCTCTGAACGTATTCGCAGTTTAAAATTACGACTTTTTATACCGAAAACATGACAATTATTGAAAGCGGCCATGGATCATATTTTGCCCCAACCCTCCCTACAGTTTTCAATATATCCCAAACATCCCAAATTCGAAGCTTGATCCGTATTTTGGAGCCAAATTCGGGGTCTCTGCACGTGTTTGCAGTTTCAAATTATTTCATTTTATACCGAAAATATGCCAATTACTGAGTGCGGCGATGGATCACATTTTGTCCAGTCCATCCCTGCAGTTTTCAAAATATCCCAAACATCCCCAATTCGACCCTTGAGCCATATTTTTGAGCCAACGTTTGGCTTTCTGCATGTATTCGCAGATTGAAATTACGACTTTTCATACCGAATATATGCCAATTACTGAAAGCGGCGATGATTAACATTTTGCCCAAATTCTTCCTGCAGTTTTAGAAATACCCTTAACATCCCAAATTCGACGCTTGAGCCATATTTAAGAGCCAAATTCGGGCTCTCTGCACGTATTCGCATTTTGAAATTACGACTTTTTATACCGAAAATATGCCAATTACTGAAAGCAGCGATGGATCACATTTTGTCCAAACCCTCCCTGCCGTTTCCAAAATATCCCAAACATCCCAAATTCAACGCTTGAGCCATAATTTGGAGCCAAATTCTGGCTCTCTGCACGTATTCGCAGTTTGAAATTACGAATTTTTATACGGAAAACATGACAATTACTGAAAGCGGCGATGGATCAAATTTTGCCCAAACCCTCTATGCAGTTTTCAAAATATCCCAAACATCCCAAATTCGAAGCTTGATCCGTATTTTGGAGCCAAATTCGGGGTCTCTGCACGTGTTCGCAGTTTGAAATTATTTCATTTTATACCGAAAATATGCCAATTACTGGCTGCGGCGATGGATCACATTTTGCCAAGGCCATCCCTGCAGTTTTCAAAATATCCCAAACATCCCCAATTCGACCCTTGAGCCATATTTTGGAGCCAACGTTTGGCTTTCTGCATGTATTTGCATATTGAAATTACGACTTTTCATACCGAAAATATGCCAATTACTGAAAGCGGTGATGGATCACATTTTGCCCAAACCTTCCCTGCAGTTTTCGAAATATCCCAAACATCCCAAATTCGACCCTTGAGAATTATTTTTGCGCTAAATTCTGGCTCTCTGAACGTATTCGCAGTTTGAAATTACGAAATTTTATACGGAAAACATGACAATTACGGAAAGCGGCGATGGATCACATTTTGCCCAAACCCTCCCTGCAGTTTTCAAAATATCTCTAACATCAAAAATTCGACGCTTGAGCCATATTTTGGAGCCAAATTTAGGCTTTCGGCATGTATTCGAAGTTTGAAATTACGACTTTTCATACCGAAAATATGCCAATTACTGAAAGCGGCGATGATTAACATTTTGCCCAAATTCTTCCTGCAGTTTTAGAAATACCCTTAACATCCCAAATTCGACGCTTGAGAATTATTTTTGCGCTAAATTCTGGCTCTCTGCACGTATTCGCAGTTTGAAATTACGACATTTTATAACGAAAATATGTCAATAAATGAAAGCGGCGGTGGATCACATTTTGCCCAAACCTTCCCTGCAGTTTTCGAAATATCCCAAACCTCCCAAATTCGATCCTTGAGAATTATTTTGGAGCTAAATTCTGGCTCTCAGAACGTATTCGCAGTTTGAAATAACGACTTTTTATACCGAAAACATGACAATTATTGAAAGCGGCGATGGATAACATTTTGCCCAAACCCTCCCTGCAGTTTTAAAAATATCCTAAACATCCCAAATTCGACGCTTGAGCCATATTTAAGAGTCAAATTCTGGCTCTCTGCACGTATTCGCAGTTTGAAATTACGACATTTTATACCGAAAATATGCCAATTACTGAAAGCGGAGATGGATCACATTTTGTCCAAACCCTCCCTGCAGTTTCCAAAATATCCCAAACATCCCAAATTCAACGCTTAAGCCATAATTTGGAGCCAAATTCTGGCTCTCTGCACGTATTCGCAGTTTGAAATTACGAATTTTTATACCGAAAATATGTCAATTAATGAGAGCAGCGATGGATCACATTTTGCACAAACCTTCCCTCCAGTTTTCGAAATATCCCAAACATCCCAAATTCGACCCTTGAGAATTATTTTTGTGCTAAATTCTGGATCTCTGAACGTATTCGCAGTTTGAAATTACGAATTTTTATACGGAAAACATGACAATTACTGAAAGCGGTGATGGATCACATTTTGCCCAAACCCTCCCTGCAGTTTTCAAAATATCCCAAACATCCCAAATTCGACGCTTGAGCCATATTTTGGAGCCAAATTTTGGCTTTCGGCATGTATTCTCAGTTTGAAATTACGACTTTTCATACCGAAAATATGCCAATTACTGAGAGCGGCGATGGATCACATTTTGCCCAAACCCTCTCTGCAGTTTTCAAATTATCCCAAGCATCCCAAATTCAACCCTTGAGCCATATTTTGGAGCCAAATTCTGGCTCTCTGCACATATTCGCAGTTTGAAATTACGACATTTTATACCGAAAATATATCAATTACTGAGAGCAGCGATAGGTCACATTTTGCCGAAACCCCCCTCTGCAGTTTTCAAAATATCCTAAACATCCCAAATTTGACCCTTGAGCCATATTTTGAAGCCAAATTCGGGCTCTATGCACGTATTCGCAGTTTGAAATTACGTCTTTTTATACCGAAAATATGCCATTTACTGACAGCGGCGATGGATCACATTTTGCCCAAACCCTCCCTGCTGTTTTTAAAATATAGCAAGCATCCCAAATTCGACCCTTGAGCCATATTTTACAGCCGAATTCTGGCTTTCTGCAAGTATTCGCTGTTTGAAAAACGACTTTTTATACCGAAAATATGCCAATTACTGATAGCGACGATAGATCACATTTTCCCAAAACCCACCATTCAGTTTTCAAAAAATCCCAAGCATCCAAAGTTCGACCCTTGAGCCATATTTTGGAGCCAAATTCGGGCTCTCTGCACGTATTCGCAGTCTGAAATTACGTCATTTTATACCGAAAATATGCCGATTACTGAGAGCGGCGATGGGTCACATTTTGCCCAAACTCTCCTGCAGTTTTCAAAATATCCCAAACATCCCAAATTCAACCCTTGAGCCAAATTTTGGAGCCAAATTGTGGCTCTCTGTACATAATCGCAGTTTGAAATTACGACTTTTTATTCCGATAATATGTCAATTACTGAGAGCAGCGATAGGTAACATTTTGCCCAAACCCCTTCCTTGCAGTTTTCAAAATATCCCAATCATCCCAAATTCGACCATTAAGAATTATTTTGGAGCCAAATTCTGGCTCTCTGCACGTAATCTCACTTTGAAATTACGACTTTTTATCCCAAACATCCCAAATTTGACGCTTGAAAATAAGTCAATTACTGAAAGCAGCGATGGGTCACATTTTGCCCAACCCCCCCGGCAGTTTGCAAAATATCCCAAACATCCCAAATTCGACCAATGAGCTATATTTTGGAGCCAAATTCTGGCTCTCTGCACATATTCGCAGTTTGAAATTACGACATTTTATACCGAAAATATGCCAATTACTGAAAGCATCGATGGATCACATTTTGACGAAACCCTCTCTGCAGTTTTCAAATTATTCCAAACATCCCAAATTCGACTATTGAGCCATATTTTATAGCCGAATTCTGGCTTTCTGCAAGTATTCGCTGTTTGAAAAACGACTTTTTATACCGAAAATATGCCAATTACTGAAAGCGACGATAGATCACATTTTCCCAAAACCCATCATTCAGTTTTCAAAAAATCCCAAGCATCCAAAATTCGACCCTTGAGCCATATTTTTTAGGCAAATTCGGGCTCTCTGCACATATTCGCAGTTTGAAATTGCGACTTTTTATACCGATAATATGTCAATTACTGAGAGCAGCGATAGGTCACATTTTGCCCAAACCCCTTCCCTGCAGTTTTCAAAATATCCCAATCATCCCAAATTCGACCACTGAGAATTATTTTGGAGCCAAATTCTGGCTCTCTGCACGTATTCTCACTTTGAAATTACGACTTTTTATCCCAAACATCCCAAATTTGACGCTTGAAAATAAGCCAATTAATGAAAGAAGCGATGGGTCACATTTTGCCCAAACCTTCCCTGCAGTTTTCAAAATATCCCAATCATCCCAAATTCGACCCTTGAGAATTATTTTGGAGCTAAATTCTGGCTCTCTGAACGTATTCGCAGATTGAAATTACGACTTTTCATACCGAAAATATGCCAATTACTGAAAGCGGCGATGGATAACATTTTGCCCAAACCCTCCCTGCAGTTTTAGAAATATCCAAAACATCCCAAATTCGACGCTTAAGCCATATTTAAGAGCCAAATTCGGGCTCTCTGCACGGATTTGCAGTTTGAAATTACGAATTTTTATACGGAAAAATGACAATTACTGAAAGCGGTGATGGATCACATTTTGCCCAAACCCTCCCTGCAGTTTTCAAAATATCCCAAACATCCAAAATTCGACGCTTGAGCCATATTTTGGAGCCAAATTTTGGCTTTCGGCATGTATTCGCAGTTTGAAATTACGACTTTTCTTACCGAAAATATGCCAATTACTGAGAGCGGCGATGGATCACATTTTGCCCAAACCCTCTATGCAGTTTTCAAATTATCCCAAGCATCCCAAATTCGACCCTTGAGCCATATTTTGGAGCCAAATTCTGGCTCTCTTCACATATTCGCAGTTTGAAATTACGACATTTTTTACCGATAATATGCCAATTACTGAGAGCAGCGATGGATCACATTTTGTCCAAACGCCTCCTACAGTTTTCAAAATATAGCAAACAACCCAAATTAGACCATTGAAAATTATTTTGGAGCCAAATTCTGGCTCTCTGCACGTATTCGCAGTTTGAAATTACGACTTTTTATCCTAAGCATCCCAAATTTGACGCTTGAAAATATACCAATTACTAAAGGAAGCGATGGGTCACATTTTGCCCAAACCCCCCTGCAGTTTGCAAAATATCCCAAACATGCCAAATTCGACCTTTGAGCCATATTTTGGAGCCAAATTCTGGCTTTCTGCGCTTATTCGCTGTTTGAAATTACGACTTTTTATACCGAAAACATGACAATTACTGGAAGCGGCGATGGATCACATTTTGCCCAAACCTTCCCTGCAGTTTTCGAAATATCCCAAACCTCCCATATTCGACCCTTGAGAACAATTTTGGAGCTAAATTCTGGCTCTCTGAACGTATTCGCAGTTTGAAATTACGATTTTTTATACCGAAAACATGACAATTATTGAAAGCGGCGATGGATCATATTTTGCCCCAACCCTCCCTGCAGTTTTCAAAATATCCTAAACATCCCAAATTCGAAGCTTGTTCCGTATTTTGGAGCCAAATTCGGGGTCTCTGCACGTGTTCGCAGTTAGAAATTATTTCATTTTATACCGAAAAAATGCCAATTACTGAGTGCGGCGATGGATCACATTTTGCCCAGGCTATCTCTGCAGTTTTCAAAATAACCCAAACATACCGAATTCGACCCTTGAGCCATATTTTGGAGCCAACGTTTGGCTTTCTGCATGTATTCGCAGATTGAAATTACGACTTTTCATACCGAAAATATGCCAATTACTGAAAGCGGCGATGATTAATATTTTGCCCAAACCCTCCCTGCAGTTTTAGAAATACCCTAAACATCCCAAATTCGACGCTTGATCCATATTTAAGAGCCAAATTCGGGCTCTCTGCTCGTATTCGCATTTTGAAATTACGACTTTTTATACCGAAAATATGCTAATTACTGAGAGCAGCGATGGATCACATTTTGCCCAAACCCTCTCTGCTGTTTTCAAATTATCGCAAGCATCCCAAACTCGACCCTTGAGCCATATTTTGGAGCCAAATTCTGGCTCTCTTCACATATTCACAGTTTGAAATTACAAAATTTTTTACCGAAAATATGCAAATTACTGAGAGCAGCGATGGATCACATTTTGTCCAAACGCCTCCTGCAGTTTTCAAAATATAGCAAACATCCCAAATTCGAGCATTGAGAATTATTTTACAGCCAAATTCTGGCTCTCTGCACGTATTTGCAGTTTGAAATTATGAATTTTTATCCCAAACGTCCCAAATTTGACGCTTGAAAATATGCCAATTACTGAAAGGAAATGATATCAATGTGTTTTCATTAAAATTAACTAAAATGTTCCTGATTTTTGGTTTATATTACCGATGGAAGATGTACACGTAAAACCGTTCTAATCCGGCTGAAACGTCGATATATGCAATAAAAACAGAACTTCTCCCTTTTTAAATATCTTACTCAGTATTTTAACGAGAAACAAATAGATGATTGAAAATGAAGTATTTAAGATTATTTTTTGATCAATTATGTGTTTGCATAATTTTTATCGTATATTTAATGAATTAATAACAATAAACTGAAAATTCACAAAAACGTGGAAAAACGGCCTAATTCGATGATATTTTGTTTAAATCACATAAAGGAAAAGGGGATGATAAAGGTCAAAATATTGCTAAATTCGATGATTTTAGTACAAAACAAAATGCAAGAAAACTTGCTTACAAATGCAAAATTTGCGAAATTCTGAGATTTGAAGGCCAAATCACATATCGTGAGAAAACATGAAGTAGTATCGAAATATTGGTAAAAACGAATATATATACGTAAAATCACACTACATTAATAACGTGAAAAAAGTCACTATATTACCATATTTGAAGATTTTAAGAGAGTTATGCAGATGATCAAGAGAGGGATGCAGAAGCTTATGAGAGTGATGCAGAGGCTGAAGAGAGTGTTGCAGAGGCTTAAGAGAGGGATGCAGAGGCTCAAGAGAGTGATGCAGAGGCTCAGGAGATGATGCAGAGGCTCAAAGGAATGATGCAAAGGCTTAAGAGAGGGATGCAGAGGCTCAGGAGAGGGATATAAAGGCTCAAAAGAGTGATGCAGAGGCTCAAGAGAGTGATGCAGAGGCTCAAGAGAGGGACGCAGAGGCTGAAAGGAGTGAAGCAGAGGCTCAAGAGAGGGATGCAGAGGCTCAAGAGAGTGATTCAGAGGCTTACAAAAGTAATGCAGAGGCTTAAGAGAGTGATGCAGTGGCTTAAGAGAGGGATACAGAGGATCAAGAGAGGGATGCAGAGGCTTTAGAGAGGAATGCAGAGGCTGAAGAGAATGATGCAGAGGCTTACGAGAGGGATGCAGAGGCTCAGGAGAGTGATGCAGAGGCTCAAGAGAGTGATGCAGAGGCTTAAGTGAGTGGTGCAGTGGCTGAAGAGAGGGATGCAGAGGCTCAGGAGAGTGATGCAGAGGCTGAAGAGAGAGATGCAGCGGCTTAAGAGTGTGATGCAGAGGCTCAAGAGAGTGATGCAGAGGCTCGAAAGAGTGATGCAGAGGCTCAAGAGAATGATGCAGAGCCTCAAAGGAGTGATGCAGAGGATCAAGAGAGTGATGCAGAGGCTAAAGAGAGTGATGCAGAGGATCAAGAGAGGGAAGCAGAGGCTTAAGAGAGTGATGCAGAGGCTGAAGAGAGTGATGCAGTGGATCTAGAGAGTGATGCAGAGGCTCAAGAGAGTGATGCAGAGGCTCATGAGAGTGATGCAGAGGCCTCAGGAGAGGGATTCAGAGGCTTGGGAGAGTAATGCAGAGGCTGAAGAGAGTGTTGCAGAGGCTCAAGAGAGGGATGCAGAGGCTCAAGAGAGTGATGCAGAGGCTTAAGAGAATGATGCAGAGGTTTAAGAGAGGGATGCAGAGGCTCAAGACAATTATGCAGGGGCTCAAGAGAATGATGCAGAGGCTTAAGAGAGGGATGCAGAGGATCAAGAGAGTGATGCAGAGGCTTTAGAGAGGAATGCAGAGGCTGAAGAGAATGAGGCAGAGGCTTAAGAGAGGGATGCAGAGGCTCAGGAGAGTGATGCAGAGGCTCAAGAGAGTGATGCAGAGGCTTAAGTGAGTGATGCAGTGGCTGAAGAGAAGGATGCAGAGGCTCAGGAGAGTGATGCAGAGGCTGAAGAGAGAGATGCAGCGGCTTAAGAGTGAGATGCAGAGGCTCAAGAGAGTGATGCAGAGGCTCGAAGGAGTGATGCAGAGGCTCAAGAGAATGATGCAGAGCCTCAAAGGATTGATGCAGAGGATCAAGAGAGTGATGCAGAGGCTAAAGAGAGTGATGCAGAGGATCAAGAGAGGGAAGCAGAGGCTTAAGAGAGTGATGCAGAGGCTGAAGAGAGTGATGCAGTGGATCTAGAGAGTGATGCAGAGGCTCAAGAGAGTGATGCAGAGGCTCATGAGAGTGATGCAGAGGCCTCAGGAGAGGGATTCAGAGGCTTGGGAGAGTAATGCAGAGGCTGAAGAGAGTGTTGCAGAGGCTCAAGAGAGGGGTGCAGAGGCTCAAGAGAGTGATGCAGAGGCTCAAGAGAGTGATACAGAGGATCAAGCGAGTTATGCAGAGTATCAAGAGAGTGATGCAGAGGCTTAAGAGAATGATGCAGAGGTTTAAGAGAGGGATGCAGAGGCTCAAGAGAGTGATGCAGAGGCTCAAGAGAAGGATGCAGAGGCTGAAGAGAGTGAAGCAGAGGCTCAAGAGAGGGATGCAGAGGCTCAAGAGAGTGATTCAGAGGCCTACGAGAATGATGCAGAGGCTTAATTAAGAGAGTGATGCAGAAGCTTAAGAGAAGGATGCAGAGGCTTAAGAGAGTTATGCAAAGACTCAAGAGAGGGATGCAGAGGCTCATGAGAGAGATGCAGGAGTTCAAGAGAGGGATGCAGAGGCTAAAGAGAGGGATGCAGAGGCTTAAAAGGGTGATGCAGAGGTTCAAGAGAGTGATGCAGAGGCTCAAGAGAGGGATGCAAGGGGTTCAAGAGAGTGATGTAGAGGCTCAAGAGAGTGATGAAGAGGCTCAAGAGAGTGCTGGAGAGGCTCAGGAGATGGCTGCTGAGGCTCCAGAGAGGGATGCAGAGGCTCCGGAGAGTTATACAGAGGCTTAAGAGAGTGATGCAGAGGCTTAAGAGAGGGATGCAAAGGCTCAAGTGAGAGATGCAGAGGCTCAAGAGAGGGATGCAGAGGCTCAAGAGAGGGAAGCAGAGGCTGAAGTGAGGGATACAGAGGCTCTTGAGAGTGATGCAGATTCGCAAGAGAGGGATGCAGAGGCTTAAGAGAGTGATGTAAAGGCTCAAGAGAGGGATGCAGAGGCTCATGAGAGGGATGCAGGAGTTCAAGAGAGGGATGCAGAGGGTCAAGAGAGTGATGCAGAGGCTTAAGAGAGGGATGTAGAGGCTCAAGAGAGTGATGCAGAGGCATAAGAAAGTGATGCAGAGGCTCAAGAGAGTGATGCAGAGGCATAAGAGAGGGATGCAGAGGCTCAAGAGAATGATGAAGAGGCTCTAGAGAGTGTTGCAGAGGCTTAGGAGAGTAATGCAGAGGCTGAAGAGAGTGTTGCAGAGGCTCAAGAGAGGGATGCAGAGGCTCAAGAGAGTGACGCAGAGGCTCAAGAGAGTGATACAGAGGATCAAGAGAGTTATGCAGAGTATCAAGAGAGTGATGCAGAAGCTTATGAGAGTGATGCAGAGGCTGAAAAGAGTGTTGCAGAGGCTTAAGAGAGGGATGCAGATTCTCAAGAGAGTGATGCAGAGGCTCAGGAGATGATGCAGAGGCTCAAAGGAATGATGCAAACGCTTAGGAGAGGGATGCAGAGGCTCAGGAGAGGGATATAAAGGCTCAGGAGAGTGATGCAGAGGCTCAAGAGAGTGATGCAGAGGCTCAAGCGAGGGATGCAGAGGCTTAAAAGAGTGATGCAGAGGCTTAAGAGAGGGATGCAGAGGCTCAGGAGAGGGATGCAGAGGCTCAAGTGAGGGATGCAGGGGCTTAAGAGTGTGATGCAGAGGCTCAAGAGAGTGATGCAGAGGCTCGAAAGAGTGATGCAGAGGCTCAAGAGAATGATACAGAGGCTTAAGAGAGTGATGCAGAGGCTCAGGAGAGGGATATAAAGGCTCAAAAGAGTGATGCAGAGGCTCAAGAGAGTGATGCAGAGGCTCAAGAGAGGGACGCAGAGGCTGAAGAGAGTGAAGCAGAGGCTCAAGAGAGGATGCAGAGGCTCAAGAGAGTGATTCAGAGGCTTACAAAAGTAATGCAGAGGCTTAAGAGAGTGATGCAGTGGCTTAAGAGAGGGATACAGAGGATCAAGAGAGGGATGCAGGGGCTCAGGAGAGGGATGCAGAGGCTCAAGTAATGGATGCAGAGGCACCAGAGAGGGATGCAAAGGCTCTTGAGAGTGATGCAGAGGCTCAAGAGAGGGATGCAGAGGCTTAAGCGAGATATGCAAAGGCTCATGAGAGGGATGCAGAGGCTCATGAGAGGGATGCAAGAGTTCAAAAGAGAGACGCAGAGGCTCAAGAAAGGGATGCAGAGGCTTAAGAAAGTGAAGCACAGGCTCAAAAGAGGTATGCAGAGGCTTAAGATAGTGATGCTGAAGCTCTTGAGAGTGATGCAGAGGCTAAAGAGACTGATGCAAGGGCTCAAGAGAGGGATGAAGAGACTCAAGAGAGTGATTCAGAGGTTTACGAGAGTGATGAAGAGGCTTAAGAGAGTGGGGCAGAGGCTCAAGAGAGGGATGCAGAGGCTCTAGAGAGCGATGAGGGATGAATAGGCTCAAGAGAGGGATGCAGAGGCTCTAGAGAGGGATGAATAGGCTCAAGAGTGGGATGCAGAGGCCTAAGAGAGGGATGCAGAGGATCAAGAGAGTGATGCAGAGGCTTAAGAGAGCAATGCAGAGGCTAAAGGGAATGATGCAGAGGCTTAAGAGAGGTATGCAGAGGCTGAAGAGAATGATGCAGAGGCTTAAGAGAGGGATGCAGAGGCTGAAGAGAGTGATGCAGAGGCTCAAGAGAGTTATGAAGATGCTCAAGAGAGTGATGCAGAGGCTCAAGAAAGTGATGCAGAGGCTCAAGAGAGTGATGCAGAGGCTCAAGATATTGATGCAGAGGCTTAAGAGAGTGATGCAGAGGCTTATGAGAGGGATGCAGAGGCTCGAAAGAGTGATGCAGAGGCACAAGAGAGTGATGCAGAGGCTTAGGAGAATGATGCAGAGGCTGAAGAGACGGATGCAGAGCCTGAAGTGAGTGATGCAGAGGCTTAAGTGAGTGATGCTTAAGAGAGGGATGCAGAGGCTCAGGAGAGTGATGCAGAGGCTAAACAGAGAGATGCAGCAGCTAAAGAGAGTGATGCAGAGGCTCAAGAGAGGGATTCAGAGGCTTAAGAGAGTGATGCAAAGGCCAAAAGAGAGTGAAGCAGAGGCTCAAGAGAGTGATGCAGATGATCAAGAGAGGGATGCAGAGGGTTAAGAGAGCGATGCAGAGGCTGAAGAGAGTATTGCAGAGGCTTAAGAGAGGAATGCAGAGGCACAAGAGAGTGATGCAAAGGCTGAAGAGAGTGATGCAGAGGCTTAAGAGAGGGATGCAGAGGCTGAAGAGAGGGATGTAGAGGCTCAAGAGAGTGATGCAGAGGCTCAAGAGAGTGATGCAGAGGCTGAAAAGAGAGATGCAGAGCTTTAAGAGACTGATGCAGAGGTTCAAGAGAGTGATGCAGAAGCAAGAGAATGATGTAGAGGCTTAAGAGAGGGATGCAGAGGATCAAGAGAGTGATGCAGAGACTTTAGAGAGGAATGCAGAGGCTGAAGAGCATGGTGCAGAGGCTTAAGCGAGGGATGCAGAGGATCAAGAGAGTGATGCAGACGCTTAAGAGAAAGATGCAGAGGCTCAAGAGAGTGATGCAGAGGCTGAAGAGAAGGATGCAGAGGCTCAAGAGAGTGATGCAGAGGCTGAAGAGAGAGATGCAGCGGCTTAAGAGTGTGATGCAGAGGCTCAAGAGAGTGATGCAGAGGCTCGAAAGATTGATGCAGAGGCTCAAGAGAATGATGCAGAGCCTCAAAGGAGTGATGCAGAGGATCAAGAGAGTGGTGCAGAGGCTAAAGAGAGTGATGCAGAGGATCAAGAGAGGGAAGCAGAGGCTTAAGAGAGTGACGCAGAGGCTGAAGAGAGTGATGCATTGGATCTAGAGAGTGATGCAGAGGCTCAAGAGAGTGATGCAGAGGCTCATGAGAGTGATGCAGAGACCCCAGGAGAGGGATTCAGAGGCTCAAGAGAGTGATGCAGAGGCTCAAGAGAGTGATGCAGAGGATCAAGCGAGTTATGCAGAGTATCAAGAGAGTGATGCAGAGGCTTAAGAGAGTGATGCAGAGGCTCAAGAGAGTGATGCAGAGGCTGAAGAGAAGGATGCAGAGGCTCAAGAGAGTGATGCAGAGGCTGAAGAGAGAGATGCAGCGGCTTAAGAGTGTGATGCAGAGGCTCAAGAGAGTGATGCAGAGGCTCGAAAGAGTGATGCAGAGGCTCAAGAGAATGATGCAGAGCCTCAAAGGAGTGATGCAGAGGATCAAGAGAGTGATGCAGAGGCTAAAGAGAGTGATGCAGAGGATCAAGAGAGGGAAGCAGAGGCTTAAGAGAGTGACGTAGAGGCTGAAGAGAGTGATGCATTGGATCCAGAGAGTGATGCAGAGGCTCAAGAGAGTGATGTAGAGGCTCATGAGAGTGATGCAGAGGCCCCAGGAGAAGGATTCAGAGGCTCAAGAGAGTAATGCAAAGGCTCAAGAGAGTGATGCAGAGGATCAAGCGAGTTATGCAGAGTATCAAGAGAGTGATGCAGAGGCTTAAGAGAGTGATGCAGATGATCAAGAGAGGAATGCAGAGGCTTATGAGAGTGATGCAGAGGCTGAAGAGTGTGTTCCAGAGGCTTAAGAGAGGGATGCAGAGGCTCAAGCGAGTGATGCAGACGCTCATGAGAGTGATGCAGAGGCTCAAGAGAATGATGCAGAGGTTTAAGAGAGGGATGCAGAGGCTCAAGAGAGTGATGCAGAGGCTCAAGAGAAGGATGCAGAGGCTGAAGAGAGTGAAGCTGAGGCTCAAGAGAGGGATGCAGAGGCTCAAGAGAGTGATTCAGAGGCTTACGAAAATGATGCAGAGGCTTAAGAGGGTAATGCAGAGGCTTAAGAGAGGGATGCAAAGGATGAAGAGAGTGATGCAGAGGCTCAAGAGTGGGATGCAGAGGCTCAAGAGAGTGATTCATTGGTTTACGAGAATGATGCAGAGGCTTAAGAGAGTGATGCAGAGGCTTAAGAGAAGGATGCAGAGGCTTAAGAGAGTTATTCAAAGACTCAAGAGAGGGATGCAGAGGCTCATGAGAGAGATGCAGGAGTTCAAGAGAGGGATGCAGAGGCTAAAGAGAGGGATGCAGAGGCTTAAGAAAGTGATGCAGAGGCTCAAAAGAGGAATGCAGAGGCTTAAAAGGGTGATGCAGAGGCTCAAGAGAGTGATGCAGAGGCTCAAGAGAGGGATGCAGCGGTTCAAGAGAGGGATGCAGAGGCTCAAGAGAGTGATGAAGAGGCTCAAGAGAGTGCTGGAGAGGCTCAGGAGAGGGCTGCTGAGGCTCCAAAGAAGGATGCAGAGGCTCCGGAGAGTGATACAGAGGCTTAAGAGAGTGATGCACAGGCTTAAAAGAGGGATGCAGAGGCTCAAGTGAGAGATGCAGAGGCTCAAGAGAGGGATGCAGAGGCTCAAGAGAAGGAAGCAGAGGCTGAAGTGAGGGATGCAGAGGCTCTTGAGAGTGATGCAGATTCGCAAGAGAGGGATGCAGAGGCTTAAGAGAGTGATGTAAAGGCACAAGAGAGGGATGCAGAGGCTCAGGAGAGGGATGCAGGAGTTCAAGAGAGGGATGCCGAGGGTCAAGAGAGTGATGCAGAGGCTTAAGAGAGGGATGCAGAGGCTCAAGAGAGTGATGCAGAGGCATAAGAAAGGGATGCAGAGGCTCAAGAGAGTGATGCAGAGGCATTAGAGAGGGATGCAGAGGCTCAAGAGAATGATGAAGAGGCTCTAGAGAGTGTTGCAGAGGCATAGGAGAGTAATGCAGAGGCTGAAGAGTGTTGCAGAGGCTCAAAAGAGGGATGCAGAGGCTCAAGAGGGTGATGCAGAGGCTCAGGAGATGATGCAGAGGCTCAAGAGAATGATGCAGAGGCCTAAGAGAGGGATGCAGTGGCTCAGGAGAGGGATATAAAGGCTCAAGAGAGTGATCCAGAGGCTCAATAGAGTGATGCAGAGGCTCAAGCGAGGGATGCAGAGGCTTGAGAGAGTGATGCAGAGGCTTAAGAGAGGGATGCAGAGGCTCAGAAGAGGTATGCAGAGGCTCAAGCGAGGGATGCAGGGGCTCAAGAGAGGGAAGCAGAGGCTCAAGTGATGGATGCAGAGGCACCAGAGAGGGATGCAAAGGCTCTTGAGAGTGATGCAGAGGCTCAAGAGAGAGATGCAGAGGCTTAAGCGAGTGATGCGAAGGCTCATGAGAGGGATGAAAGAGTTCAAGAGAGAGACGCAGAGGCTCAAGAAAGGGATGCAGAGGCTTAAGAAAGTGACGCAGAGGCTCAATGAGGGATGCAGAGGCTTAAGATAGTGATGCTGAGGCTCATGAGAGTGATGCAGAGGCTCAAGAGAGGGATGCAGGGGCTCAAGAGAGGGACGCAGGGGCTCAAGAGAGGGATGAAGAGACTCAAGAGAGTGATTCAGAGGTTTACGAGAGTGATGCAGAGGCTTAAGAGAGTGATGCAGAGGCTCAAGAGAGGGATGCAGAGGCACTAGAGAGGGATGAGGGGTGAATAGGTTCAAGAGAGGGATGCAGAGGATCAAGAGAGTTATGCAGAGTATCAAGAGAGTGATGCAGAGGCTTAAGAGAGTGATGCAGATGATCAAGAGAGGGATTCAGAGGCTTATAAGAGTGATGCAGAGGCTGAAGAGTGTGTTCCAGAGGCTTAAGAGAGGGATGCAGAGGCACAAGTGAGTGATACAGAGGCTCATGAGAGTGATGCAGAGGCTCAAGATATTGATGCAGAGGCTTAAGAGAGGGATGCAGAGGCTCAAGAGAGTGATGCAGAGGCTCAAGAGAGGGATGCAGAGGCTGAAGAGAGTGAAGCAGAGGCTCAAGAGAGGGATGCAGAGGCTCAAGAGAATGATTCAGAGGCTTACGAAAATGATGCAGAGGCTTAAGAGAGTGATGCAGAGGCTTAAGAGAGGGATGCAGAGGATGAAGAGAGTGATGCAGAGGCTCAAGAGACGGATGCAGAGGCTCAAGAGAGTGATTCAGAGGCTTACGAGAATGATGCAGAGGCTTAAGAGAGTGATGCAGAGGCTTAATAGAAGGATGCAGAGGCTTAAGAGAGTTATGCAAAGACTCAAGAGAGGGATGCAGAGGCTCATGAGAAAGATGCAGGAGTTCAAGAGAGGGATTCAGAGGCTAAAGAGAGTGATGCAGAGGCTCAAGAGAGTGATGCAGAGGATCAAGAGAGTCATGCAGAGTATCAGGAGAGTGATGCAGAGGCTAAACAGAGAGATGCAGCAGCTAAAGAGAGTGATGCAGAGGCTCAAGAGAGGGATTCAGAGGCTTAAGAGAGTGATGCAAAGGCCAAAAGAGAGTGAAGCAGAGGCTCAAGAGAGTGATGCAGATGATCAAGAGAGGGATGCAGAGGGTTAAGAGAGCGATGCAGAGGCTGAAGAGAGTATTGCAGAGGCTTAAGAGAGGAATGCAGAGGCACAAGAGAGTGATGCAAAGGCTGAAGAGAGTGATGCAGAGGCTTAAGAGAGGGATGCAGAGGCTGAAGAGAGGGATGCAGAGGCTCAAGAGAGTGATGCAGAGGCTCAAGAGAGTGATGCAGAGGCTGAAAAGAGAGATGCAGAGCTTTAAGAGACTGATGCAGAGGTTCAAGAGAGTGATGCAGAAGCAAGAGAATGATGTAGAGGCTTAAGAGAGGGATGCAGAGGATCAAGAGAGTGATGCAGAGACTTTAGAGAGGAATGCAGAGGCTGAAGAGCATGGTGCAGAGGCTTAAGCGAGGGATGCAGAGGATCAAGAGAGTGATGCAGACGCTTAAGAGAAAGATGCAGAGGCTCAAGAGAGTGATGCAGAGGCTGAAGAGAAGGATGCAGAGGCTCAAGAGAGTGATGCAGAGGCTGAAGAGAGAGATGCAGCGGCTTAAGAGTGTGATGCAGAGGCTCAAGAGAGTGATGCAGAGGCTCGAAAGATTGATGCAGAGGCTCAAGAGAATGATGCAGAGCCTCAAAGGAGTGATGCAGAGGATCAAGAGAGTGGTGCAGAGGCTAAAGAGAGTGATGCAGAGGATCAAGAGAGGGAAGCAGAGGCTTAAGAGAGTGACGCAGAGGCTGAAGAGAGTGATGCATTGGATCTAGAGAGTGATGCAGAGGCTCAAGAGAGTGATGCAGAGGCTCATGAGAGTGATGCAGAGACCCCAGGAGAGGGATTCAGAGGCTCAAGAGAGTGATGCAGAGGCTCAAGAGAGTGATGCAGAGGATCAAGCGAGTTATGCAGAGTATCAAGAGAGTGATGCAGAGGCTTAAGAGAGTGATGCAGAGGCTCAAGAGAGTGATGCAGAGGCTGAAGAGAAGGATGCAGAGGCTCAAGAGAGTGATGCAGAGGCTGAAGAGAGAGATGCAGCGGCTTAAGAGTGTGATGCAGAGGCTCAAGAGAGTGATGCAGAGGCTCGAAAGAGTGATGCAGAGGCTCAAGAGAATGATGCAGAGCCTCAAAGGAGTGATGCAGAGGATCAAGAGAGTGATGCAGAGGCTAAAGAGAGTGATGCAGAGGATCAAGAGAGGGAAGCAGAGGCTTAAGAGAGTGACGCAGAGGCTGAAGAGAGTGATGCATTGGATCCAGAGAGTGATGCAGAGGCTCAAGAGAGTGATGTAGAGGCTCATGAGAGTGATGCAGAGGCCCCAGGAGAAGGATTCAGAGGCTCAAGAGAGTAATGCAAAGGCTCAAGAGAGTGATGCAGAGGATCAAGCGAGTTATGCAGAGTATCAAGAGAGTGATGCAGAGGCTTAAGAGAGTGATGCAGATGATCAAGAGAGGAATGCAGAGGCTTATGAGAGTGATGCAGAGGCTGAAGAGTGTGTTCCAGAGGCTTAAGAGAGGGATGCAGAGGCTCAAGCGAGTGATGCAGACGCTCATGAGAGTGATGCAGAGGCTCAAGAGAATGATGCAGAGGTTTAAGAGAGGGATGCAGAGGCTCAAGAGAGTGATGCAGAGGCTCAAGAGAAGGATGCAGAGGCTGAAGAGAGTGAAGCTGAGGCTCAAGAGAGGGATGCAGAGGCTCAAGAGAGTGATTCAGAGGCTTACGAAAATGATGCAGAGGCTTAAGAGGGTAATGCAGAGGCTTAAGAGAGGGATGCAAAGGATGAAGAGAGTGATGCAGAGGCTCAAGAGTGGGATGCAGAGGCTCAAGAGAGTGATTCATTGGTTTACGAGAATGATGCAGAGGCTTAAGAGAGTGATGCAGAGGCTTAAGAGAAGGATGCAGAGGCTTAAGAGAGTTATTCAAAGACTCAAGAGAGGGATGCAGAGGCTCATGAGAGAGATGCAGGAGTTCAAGAGAGGGATGCAGAGGCTAAAGAGAGGGATGCAGAGGCTTAAGAAAGTGATGCAGAGGCTCAAAAGAGGAATGCAGAGGCTTAAAAGGGTGATGCAGAGGCTCAAGAGAGTGATGCAGAGGCTCAAGAGAGGGATGCAGCGGTTCAAGAGAGGGATGCAGAGGCTCAAGAGAGTGATGAAGAGGCTCAAGAGAGTGCTGGAGAGGCTCAGGAGAGGGCTGCTGAGGCTCCAAAGAAGGATGCAGAGGCTCCGGAGAGTGATACAGAGGCTTAAGAGAGTGATGCACAGGCTTAAAAGAGGGATGCAGAGGCTCAAGTGAGAGATGCACAGGCTCAAGAGAGGGATGCAGAGGCTCAAGAGAAGGAAGCAGAGGCTGAAGTGAGGGATGCAGAGGCTCTTGAGAGTGATGCAGATTCGCAAGAGAGGGATGCAGAGGCTTAAGAGAGTGATGTAAAGGCACAAGAGAGGGATGCAGAGGCTCAGGAGAGGGATGCAGGAGTTCAAGAGAGGGATGCCGAGGGTCAAGAGAGTGATGCAGAGGCTTAAGAGAGGGATGCAGAGGCTCAAGAGAGTGATGCAGAGGCATAAGAAAGGGATGCAGAGGCTCAAGAGAGTGATGCAGAGGCATTAGAGAGGGATGCAGAGGCTCAAGAGAATGATGAAGAGGCTCTAGAGAGTGTTGCAGAGGCATAGGAGAGTAATGCAGAGGCTGAAGAGTGTTGCAGAGGCTCAAAAGAGGGATGCAGAGGCTCAAGAGGGTGATGCAGAGGCTCAGGAGATGATGCAGAGGCTCAAGAGAATGATGCAGAGGCCTAAGAGAGGGATGCAGTGGCTCAGGAGAGGGATATAAAGGCTCAAGAGAGTGATCCAGAGGCTCAATAGAGTGATGCAGAGGCTCAAGCGAGGGATGCAGAGGCTTGAGAGAGTGATGCAGAGGCTTAAGAGAGGGATGCAGAGGCTCAGAAGAGGTATGCAGAGGCTCAAGCGAGGGATGCAGGGGCTCAAGAGAGGGAAGCAGAGGCTCAAGTGATGGATGCAGAGGCACCAGAGAGGGATGCAAAGGCTCTTGAGAGTGATGCAGAGGCTCAAGAGAGAGATGCAGAGGCTTAAGCGAGTGATGCGAAGGCTCATGAGAGGGATGAAAGAGTTCAAGAGAGAGACGCAGAGGCTCAAGAAAGGGATGCAGAGGCTTAAGAAAGTGACGCAGAGGCTCAATGAGGGATGCAGAGGCTTAAGATAGTGATGCTGAGGCTCATGAGAGTGATGCAGAGGCTCAAGAGAGGGATGCAGGGGCTCAAGAGAGGGACGCAGGGGCTCAAGAGAGGGATGAAGAGACTCAAGAGAGTGATTCAGAGGTTTACGAGAGTGATGCAGAGGCTTAAGAGAGTGATGCAGAGGCTCAAGAGAGGGATGCAGAGGCACTAGAGAGGGATGAGGGGTGAATAGGCTCAAGAGAGGGATGCAGAGGATCAAGAGAGTTATGCAGAGTATCAAGAGAGTGATGCAGAGGCTTAAGAGAGTGATGCAGATGATCAAGAGAGGGATTCAGAGGCTTATAAGAGTGATGCAGAGGCTGAAGAGTGTGTTCCAGAGGCTTAAGAGAGGGATGCAGAGGCACAAGTGAGTGATACAGAGGCTCATGAGAGTGATGCAGAGGCTCAAGAAAATGATGCAGAGGCTTAAGAGAGGGATGCAGAGGCTCAAGAGAGTGATGCAGAGGCTCAAGAGAGGGATGCAGAGGCTGAAGAGAGTGAAGCAGAGGCTCAAGAGAGGGATGCAGAGGCTCAAGAGAATGATTCAGAGGCTTACGAAAATGATGCAGAGGCTTAAGAGAGTGATGCAGAGGCTTAAGAGAGGGATGCAGAGGATGAAGAGAGTGATGCAGAGGCTCAAGAGACGGATGCAGAGGCTCAAGAGAGTGATTCAGAGGCTTACGAGAATGATGCAGAGGCTTAAGAGAGTGATGCAGAGGCTTAATAGAAGGATGCAGAGGCTTAAGAGAGTTATGCAAAGACTCAAGAGAGGGATGCAGAGGCTCATGAGAAAGATGCAGGAGTTCAAGAGAGGGATTCAGAGGCTAAAGAGAGTGATGCAGAGGCTCAAGAGAGTGATGCAGAGGATCAAGAGAGTCATGCAGAGTATCAGGAGAGTGATGCAGAGGCTTGAGAGAGTTATGCAGATGATCAGGAGAGGGATGCATAAGCTTATGAGAGGGATGCATAAGCTTATGAGAGTGATGCAGAGGCTGCATCCCTCTCTTATGCAGAGGCATAAGAGAGGGATGCAGAGGCTCAAGAGAATGATGAAGAGGCTCTAGAGAGTGTTGCAGAGGCTTAGGAGAGTAATGCAGAGGCTGAAGAGAGTGTTGCAGAGGCTCAAGAGAGGGATGAAGAGGCTCAAGAGAGTGATGCAGAGGCTCAAGAGAGTGATGCAGAGGATCAAGAGAGTTATGCAGAGTATCAGGAGAGTGATGCAGAGGCTTGAGAGAGTTATGCAGATGATCAGGAGAGGGATGCATAAGCTTATGAGAGTGATGCAGAGGCTGAAGAGAGGGTTGCAGAGGCTTAGGAGAGGGATGCAGAGGCTCAAGAGAGTGATGCAGAGGCTCAGGAGATGTTGCAGAGGCTCAAGAGAATGATGCAGAGGCTTAAGAGAGGGATGCAGAGGCTCAAGAGAGTGATGCAGAGGCTCAAGAGAGAGATGCAGAGGCTTAAGAGAGTGATGCAGAGGCTTAAGAGAGGGATGCAGAGGCTCAGGAGAGGGATGCAGAGGCTCAAGCGAGGGATGCAGGGGCTCAAGAGAGGGATGCACAGGCTCAAGTGATGGATGCAGAGGCACCAGAGTGGGATGCAAAGGCTCTTGGGAGTGATGCAGAGGCTCAAGAGAGGGATGCAGAGGCTTAAGCGAGTGGTGCAAAGGCTCATGAGAGGGATGCAGAGGATCATGAGAGGGATGAAAGAGTTCAAGAGAGAGACACAGAGGCTCAAGAAAGGGATGCAGAGGCTTAAGAAAGTGATGCAGAGGCTCAAACGAGGGATGCAGAGGCTTAAGATAGTGATGCTGAGGATCATGAGAGTGATGCAGAGGCTCAAGAGAGGGATGCAGAGGCTCTAGAGAGGGATGAAGGATGAATAGGCTCAAGAGAGGGATGCAGAGGCTCTAGAGAGGGATGAATAGGCTCAAGAGAGGGATGCAGAGGCCTAAGAGAGAGATACAGAGGATCAAGAGAGTGATGCAGAGGCTTAGGAGAGCAATGCAGAGGCTGAAGGGAATGATGCAGAGGCTTAAGAGAGGGGTGCAGAGGCTGAAGAGAATGATGCAGAGGCTTAAGAGAGGGATGCAGAGGCTGAAGAGAGTGATGCAGAGGCTCAAGAGAGTGATGCAGAGGCTTAAGAGCGGGATGCAAAGGCTGAAGAGAATGATGCAGAGGCTTAAAAGAGTGATGCAGAGGCTCAGGAGAGTGATGCAGAAACTCAAAAGAATGATGCAGAGGCTGAAGAGAAGGATGCATAGGCTTAAGAAAGTGATGCAAAGGCTCAAGAGAGGGATGAAGAGGCTCATGAGAGGGATGCAGAGGCTGAAGTTAGGGATGGAGAGGCTTAGGAAAATGATGCAGAGGCTCAAGAGAGGGATGCTGAGGCTCAAGAGAGTGATGCAGAGGCTCAAGAGAGTGATGCAGAGGCTCAGGAGGGTGATGCAGAGGCTCAAGAGAGTGATGCAGAGGCTTAAGAGAGTGATGCAGAAGCTTTGGAGAGGGATGCAGAGTCTCAAGGGAGTGATGCAATGGCTGAAGAGAGTGATGCAGAGGCTTAGGAGAATGATGCAGAGGCTCAAGAGAGGGATGCAGAGGCTGAAGAGAGTGATGCAGAGGCTTAAGTGAGTAATGCAGAGGCTTAAGAGAGAGATGCCGAGGCTCAAAAGAGGGATGCAGAAGCTCATGAGAGGGATGCAGAGGCTTAGGAGAATGATTCAGAGGCTCAAGAGAGGGATGCAGAGGCTCAAGAGAGTGATGCAGAGGCTCAAGAGAGTTATGCAGAGGCTCAAGAGAGTGATGCAGAGGCTCAAGAGAGTGATGCAGAGGCTCGAGAGAGTGATGCAGAGGCTTAAGAGAGTGATGCAGAAGCTTAAGAGAGGGATGCAGAGGCTCAAAGGAGTGATGCAGAGGCTCAAGAGAGTGATGCAGAGGCTTAGGAGAATGATGCAGAGGCTCAAGAGAGGGATGCAGAGGCTGAAGAGAGTGATGCAGAGGCTTTAGTGAGTAATGCAGAGGCTTAAGAGAGAGATGCAGTGGCTTAAGAGAGTGATGCAGAGACTCGAGCGAGTGATGCCGAGGCTACAGAGAGGGATTCAGAGGCTTAAGAGAGTGATGCAGAGGCCTCAAGAGAGTGATGCAGAGGTCAAGAGAGTGATGCAGAGGCTGAAGAGTGTTGCAAAGGTTTAAGAGAGGGATGCAGAGGCTCATGAGAGTGATGCAAAGGCTGAAGAGAGTGATGCAGAGGCTCAGGAGAGGGATGCAGAGGCTCAAGAGAGGGATGTAGAGGCTCAAGAGAGTGATGCAGAGAGTGATGCATCCCTCTCTGAAGCGTCAGCATCCCACTCTCTTGAACCTCTGCAGCACATTCTTGAGCCTCTGCATCATTCTCTTGAGCCTCTGCATCCCTCTCTAAAGCCTCTGCATCACTCTCTTGAGCTCTGCATCCCTCTCTTAAGCCTCTGCATCACTCTCTTGAGCCTCTGCATCCCTCTCTTGAACTCCTGCATCCCTCTCATGAGCCTCTGCATCCCTCAATTCAGCCTTTGCATCACTCTCTTAAGCATCTGCATCCCACTCGTGAGCCTCTCCATCACTCTCAAGAGCCTCTGCATCCCTCTCTTGAGCCTCTGCATCCCTCTCTTGAGCCTCTGCATCCCTCTCTTGAGCCTCTGCATCCCTCTCTTGAGCCTCTGCATCCCTCTTTTAAGCCTCTGCATCACTCTCTTCAGCCTTTGCGTCACTCTCTTGAGCCTCTGCATCCCTCTCTTAAACCTCTACATCATTCTCTTGCTTCTGCATCGTTCTCCTGAATCTCTGCATCAATCTCTTACAGCTCTGCATCTCTCTCTTCAGCCTCTGCATCACTCTCTTGAGCCTCTGCATCACTCTCTTGAGCCTCTGCATCACTCTCTTAAGCCTCTGAATCCCTCTTGAGCCTCGGCATCACTCTCTCGAGCCTCTGCGTCACTCTCTTGAGCATCTGCATCACTCTCTTAAGCCACTGCATCTCTCTCTTAAACCTCTGCATTACTCACTAAAGCCTCTGCATCACTCTCTTCAGCCTCTGCATCCCTCTCTTGAGCCACTGCATCCCTCTCTGAAGCCTCAGCATCCCTCTCTCTTGAGCCTCTGCAGCACACTCTTGAGCCTCTGCATCATTCTCTTGAGCCTCTGCATCCCTCTCTTAAGCCTTTGCATCACTCTCTTCAGCCTTTGCATCTCTCTCTTGAGCCTCAGCATCCCTCTCTTGAACTCCTGCATCCCTCTCATAAGCCTCTGCATCCCTCTATTCAGCCTTTGCATCACTCTCTTCAGCCTTTGCATCTCTCTCTTGAGCCTCTGCATCCCTCTCTTAAACCTCTACATCATTCTGTTGCTTCTGCATCACTCTCATGAACCTCTGCATCAATCTCTTGAAGCTCTGCATCTCTCTCTTCAGCCTCTGCATCACTCTCTTCAGCCTCTGCATCACTCTCTTGAGCCTCTACATCCCTCTCTTGAGCCTCTGCATCCCTCTCTTAAGCCTCTGCATCACTCTCTTCAGCCTTTGCATCATTCTCTTGAGCCTCTGCATCCCTCTCTTTAGCGTCTGCAACACTCTCTTCAGCCTCTGCATCACACTTTTAAGCCTCTGCATCCCAATCATGATCCTCTGCATCACTCTCTTGAGCCTCTGCATCACTCTTTTGAGGCCTCTGCATCACTCTCTTAAGCCTCTGAATCCCTCTCATGAGCCTCTGCATCAATCTCTCAAGCCTCTGCATCACTCTCTTGAGCCTCTTCATCACTCACTTAAGCCGCTGCATCTCTCTCTTCAGCCTCTGCATCACTCTCCTGAGCCTCTGTATCCCTCTCTTAAGCCTCTGCATCACTCACTTAACCCTCTTCATCACTCTCTTCAGCCTCTGCATCCCTCTCTTGATCCTCTGCATCACTCTCTTAATCCTCTGCATCCCTCTCTTAAGCCTCGGCATCACTCACTTAAGCCACTGCATCACTCTCTTCAGCCTCTGCATCCCTCTCTTGATCCTCTGCATCACTCTCTTGAGCCTCTGCATCACTCTCTTGAGGCCTCTGCATCACTCTCTTAATCCTCTGCATCTCTCTCTTCACCATCTGCATCCCTCTCTGGAGCCTCAGCATCCCTCTCTCTTGAGCCTCTGCATCACACTCTTGAGCCTCTGCATCATTCTCTTGAGCTTCTGCATCCCTCTCTTAAGCTTCTGCATCACTCTCTTGAGCCTCTGCATCCCTCTCTTAAGCCTCTGCATCACTCTCTTGAGCCTCTGCATCCCTTTCTTGAACTCCTGTATCACTCTCATGAGCCTCTGCATCCCTCTATTCCGCCTTTGCATCACTCTCTTAAGCCTCTGCATCCCTCTCTTGAGCCTCTCCATCACTCTCAAGAGCCTCTGCATCCCTCTCTTGAGCCTCTGCATCCCTCTCATAAGCCTCTGCATCACTCTCTTGAGCTTCGGCATCACTTTCTTGTGCCTCTACATCCCTCTCTTGAGCCTCTGCATCACTCTCGTAAGTCTCTGCATCCCTCTCTTGAGCCTCTGAATCCCTCTCTTGAGCCTTTGCATCACTCTCTCGAACCTCTGCATCACTCTCTTCATCCTCTGCATCCCTCTCTTGAGCATCTGCATCACTCTCTTGGGCCCCTTCATCCCTCTCTTGAGACTCTGCATCACTTTCTTAAGCCTCTGCATCCATTTCTTGAGCCTCTGCATCCCTCTCTTGAACTCTAGCATCCCTCTCATGAGCCTCTGCATCCCTCTCCTGAGCTTTTGCATCATTCTCTTAAGCCTCGGCATCCCTCTCTTGAGCCTCTGCATTACTCTCGTAAGCCTCTGCATCACTCTCCTGAGCCTCTGCATAACTCTCTTGAGTCTCTGCATCCCTCTCATGAACTCCTGCATCCCTCTCATGAGCCTCTGCATCCCTCTCTTGAGCCTTTGCATCACTCTCTTAAGCCTCTGCATCCTTCTCTTGAGCCTCTGCATCACTCGCAAGAGCCTCTGCTTCCCTCTCTTGTACCTTAGCATCCCTTACTTCAGCCTCTGCTTCCCTCTCTTGAGCCTCTGCATCCCTCTCTTGAGCCTCTGCATCCCTCTCTTGAGCCTCTGCATCCCTCTCTTAAATCTCTGCTTTACTCTCTTAAGCCTCTGAATCACTCTCGTAAGCCTCAGTTCAAGAGAGGGTATGCAGAAGCTAAAGACAGGGATGCACAGGCTTAAGAAAGTGATGCAGAGGCTCAAAAGAGGGATGCAGAGGCTTAAAAGGGTGATGCAGAGGTTCAAGAGAGGGATGCAGAGGCTCAAGAGAGCCTCTGCATCACTCTCTTGAACCCCTGCATCCCTCTCTTGAGCCTCTGCATCCCTCTCTTGAACCTCTGCATCACCCTTTTAAGCCTCTGCATCCCTCTTTTGAGCCTCTGCATCACTTTCTTAAGCCTCTGCATCCCTCTCTTTAGCTTCTGCATACCCTCTCTTGAACTCCTGCATCTCTCTCATGAGCCTCTGCATCACTCTCCTGAGCCTCTGCATCACTCTTTTAAGCCTCTGCATCATTCTTTTCAGCCTCTGCATCCCTCTCCTAAGCCTCTGCATCATTCTCTTCAGCCTCTGCATTCCTCTCTTAAGCCTCTGCATCACTTTCTTGATCTTCTGCATCCCTCTCTTAAGCCTCTGCATCCCTCTCTTGAGCCTCTGCATTACTCTCGTAAGCCTCTGCATCCCTCTCTTGAGCCTCTACATCATTCTCTTGCTTCTGCATCACTCTCTTTAACATCTGCATCAATCTCTTAAAGCTCTGCATCTCTCTCTTCAGCCTCTGCATCACTCCCTTCAGCATCTGCATCACTCTCTTGAGCCTCTACATCCCTCTCTTGAGCCTCTGCATCCCTCTCTTAAGCCTCTGCATCACTCTCTTCAGCCTTTGCATCACTCTCTTGAGCCTCTGCATCCCTCTCTTCAGCCTCTGCATCACTTTCTTATGCCTCTGCATCCCTCTTTTGATCCTCTGCATCACTCTCTTGAGCCTCTGCATCACTCTCTTGAGGCCTCTGCATCACTCTCTTAAGCCTCTGAATCCCTCTCTTGAGGCTATGCTTCACTCTCTCGAGCCTCTGCATCACTCTCTTGAGCCTCTGCATCACTCTCTTCAGCCTCTGCATCCCTCTCTTGAGCCTCTGCATCATTCTCCTAAGCCTCTGCATCCCTCTCTTAAGCCTCTACATCACTTTCGTAAGCCTCTGCATCACTCTCTTGAGCCTCTGCATCACTCTCTTGAGCCTCTGCATCACTCTCTTGAGCTTCTGCATCCCTCTCTTGAGCGTCTGCATCATTCTCCTAAGCCTCTCCATCCCTAACTTGAGCCTCTGCATCCCTCTCATAAGCCTATGCATCCCTCTCTTGAGCCTTTGCATCACTCTCTTAAGCCTCTGCATCCCTCTCTTGAGCCTCTGCATCACTCTTTTGAGTCTCTGCAACCCTCTCTTAAGCCTCTGCATCCCCTGTCTTGAGCCTCTGCATCACTCTCTTGAATATCTTCATCCCTCTCTTAAGCCTCTGCATTATTCTCTTCAGCCTCTGCATCACTCACTAAAGCCTCTGCATCATTCTCTTGAAGCTCTGCATCACTATCTTGAGTCTCTGCATCACTCTCCTGAGCCTCTGCATCACTCTTTTAAGCCTCTGCATCATTCTCTTCAGCCTTTGCATCCCTCTCTTAAGCCGCTGCATCACTCTCTTGAGCCTCTGCATCACTCTCTTCAGCCTCTGCATCCCTCTCTTAAGCCTCTGCATCATTCTCTTCAGCCTCTGCATCCCTCTCTTAAGCCTCTGCATCATTCCCTTCAGCCTCTGCATTGCTCTCTTAAGCCTTTGCATCACTCTCTTGATCATCTGCATCCCTCTCGTTAGTCTCTGCATCATTCTCTTGAGCCCCTGCATCATTCTCTTGAGCCTCTGCATCCCTCTCTTGAGCCTATTCATCCCTCTCTATAGCCTCTGCATCCCTCTCTTGAGCCTCTGCATCACTCTCTTGAGCCTCTGCATCACTCTCTTGAGGCCTCTGCATCACTCTCTTAAGCCTCTGAATCCCTCTCTTGAGCCTATGCATCACTCTCTCGAGCCTCTACATCCCTCTCTTGAGCCTCTGCATCCCTCTCTTAAGCCTCTGCATCACTCTCTTCAGCCTTTGCATCACTCTCTTGAGCCTCTGCATCCCTCTCTTAAGCCTTTGCAACACTCTCTTCAGCCTCTGCATCACTTTCTTAAGCCTCTGCATCCCTCTCTTGATCCTCTGCATCACTCTCATGAGCGTCTGCATCCCTCTCTCGAGCCTCTGCATCACTCTCTTCAGCCTCTGCATCACTCTCTTCAGCCTCTGCATCCCTCTCTTGAGCCTCTGAATCATTCTCCTAAGCCTCTGCATCCCTCTCTTAAGCCTCTACATCACTTTCGTAAGCCTCTGCATCCCTCTCTTAAGCCTCTGCATCACTCTCTTAAGCCTCTGCATCCTTCTCTTGAGCCTCTGCATCACTCGCAAGAGCCTCTGCTTCCCTCTCTTGTACCTTAGCATCCCTTACTTCAGCCTCTGCTTCCCTCTCTTGAGACTCTGCATCCCCCTCTTGAGCCTCTGCATCCCTCTCTTGAGCCTCTGCATCCCTCTCTTAAAATCTGCTTTACTCTCTTAAGCCTCTGAATCACTCTCGTAAGCCTCAGAATCACTCTCTTGAGCCTCTGCATCACTCTCTTGAACCCCTGCAACCCTCTCTTGAGCCTCTGCATCACTCTCTTGAACCTCTGCATCACCCTTTTTAGCCTCTGCATCCCTCTTTTGAGCCTTTGCATCACATTCTTAAGCCTCTGCATCCCTCTCTTTAGCTTCTGCATACCCTCTCTTGAACTCCTGCATCTCTCTCATGAGCCTCTGCATCACTCTCCTGAGCCTATGCATCACTCTTTTAAGCCTCTGCATCATTCTCTTCAGCCTCTGCATCCCTCTCTTAAGCCTCTGCATCACTCTCTTGAGCCTCTGCATCACTCACTTCAACCTCTGCATCCCTCTCTTAAGCCTCTGCATCATTCTCTTCAGCCTCTTCATCACTCTCATAAGCCTCTGCATCATTCTCTTCAGCCTCTGCATTCCTCTCTTAAGCCTCTGCATCACTCTCTTGATCCTCTGCATCTCTCTCTTAAGCCTCTGCATCATTCTCTTGAGCCCCTGCATCATTCTCTTTAGCCTCTGCATCCCTCTCTTGAGCCTCTACATCATTCTCTTGCTTCTGCATCACTCTCCTGAACCTCTTCATCAATCTCTTAAAGCTCTGCATCTCTCTCTTCAGCCTCTGCATCACTCCCTTCAGCCTCTGCATCACTCTCTTGACCCTCTACATCACTCTCTTGAGCCTCTGCATCCCTCTCTTAAGCCTCTGCATCACTCTCCTCAGCCTTTGCATCACTCTCTTGAGCCTCTGCATCCCTCTCCTAAGCCTTTGCAACACTCTCTTCAGCCTCTGCATCACTTTCTTAAGCCTCTGCATCCCTCTCTTGATCCTCTGCATCACTCTCTTGAGCCTCTGCATCACTCTCTTGAGGCCTCTGCATCACTCTCTTAAGCCTCTGAATCCCTCTCTTGAGCCTCTGCATCACTCTCTTGAGCCTCTGCATCACTCTCTTGAGCCTCTGCATCACTCTCTTCAGCCTCTGCATCCCTCTCTTCAGCCTCTGCATCATTCTCCTAAGCCTCTGCATCCCTCTCTTAAGCCTCTACATCACTCTCGTAAACCTCTGCATCACTCTCTTGAGCCTCTGCATCACTCTCTTGAGCCTCTGCATCACTCTCTTGAGCTTCTGCATCCCTCTCTTGAGCCTCTGCATCATTCTTCTAAGCCTCTCCATCCCTAACTTGAGCCTCTGCATCCCTCTCATAAGCCTCTGCATCCCTCTCTTGAGCCTTTGCATCACTCTCTTAAGCCTCTGCATCCCTCTCTTGAGCCTCTGCATCACTCTTTTGAGTCTCTGCAACCCTCTCTTAAGCCTCTGCATCCCCTGTCTTGAGCCTCTGCATCACTCTCTTGAATATCTTCATCCCTCTCTTAAGCCTCTGCATTATTCTCTTCAGCCTCTGCATCACTCACTTAAGCCTCTGCATCATTCTCTTGAAGCTCTGCATCACTATCTTGAGTCTCTGCATTACTCTCCTGAGCCTCTGCATCACTCTTTTAAGCCTCTGCATCATTCTCTTCAGCCTTTGCATCCCTCTCTTAAGCCGCTGCATCACTCTCTTGAGCCTCTGCATCACTCTCTTCAGCCTCTGCATCCCTCTCTTAAGCCTCTGCATCATTCTCTTCAGCCTCTGCATCCCTCTCTTAAGCCTCTGCATCATTCCCTTCAGCCTCTGCATTGCTCTCTTAAGCCTTTGCATCACTCTCTTGATCATCTGCATCCCTCTCGTTAGTCTCTGCATCATTCTCTTGAGCCCCTGCATCATTCTCTTGAGCCTCTGCATCCCTCTCTTGAGCCTATTCATCCCTCTCTATAGCCTCTGCATCCCTCTCTTGAGCCTCTGCATCACTCTCTTGAGCCTCTGCATCACTCTCTTGAGGCCTCTGCATCACTCTCTTAAGCCTCTGAATCCCTCTCTTGAGCCTATGCATTACTCTCTCGAGCCTCTACATCACTCTCTTGAGCCTCTGCATCCCTCTCTTAAGCCTCTGCATCACTCTCTTCAGCCTTTGCATCACTCTCTTGAGCCTCTGCATCCCTCTCTTAAGCCTTTGCAACACTCTCTTCAGCCTCTGCATCACTTTCTTAAGCCTCTGCATCCCTCTCTTGATCCTCTGCATCACTCTCATGAGCGTCTGCATCCCTCTCTCGAGCCTCTGCATCACTCTCTTCAGCCTCTGAATCATTCTCCTAAGCCTCTGCATCCCTCTCTTAAGCCTCTACATCACTTTCGTAAGCCTCTGCATCCCTCTCTTAAGCCTCTGCATCACTCTGTTAAGCCTCTGCATCCTTCTCTTGAGCCTCTGCATCACTCGCAAGAGCCTCTGCTTCCCTCTCTTGTACCTTAGCATCCCTTACTTCAGCCTCTGCTTCCCTCTCTTGAGCCTCTGCATCCCTCTCTTGAGCCTCTGCATCCCTCTCTTGAGCCTCTGCATCCCTCTCTTAAATATCTGCTTTACTCTCTTAAGCCTCTGAATCACTCTCGTAAGCCTCAGAATCACTCTCTTGAGCCTCTGCATCACTCTCTTGAACCCCTGCAACCCTCTCTTGAGCCTCTGCATCACTCTCTTGAACCTCTACATCACCCTTTTTAGCCTCTGCATCCCTCTTTTGAGCCTTTGCATCACTTTCTTAAGCCTCTGCATCCCTCTCTTTAGCTTCTGCATACCCTCTCTTGAACTCCTGCATCTCTCTCATGAGCCTCTGCATCACTCTCCTGAGCCTCTGCATCACTCTTTTAAGCCTCTGCATCATTCTCTTCAGCCTCTGCATCCCTCTCTTAAGCCTCTGCATCACTCTCTTGAGCCTCTGCATCACTCTCTTCAACCTCTGCATCCCTCTCTTAAGCCTCTGCATCATTCTCTTCAGCCTCTTCATCACTCTCTTAAGCCTCTGCATCATTCTCTTCAGCCTCTGCATTCCTCTCTTAAGCCTCTGCATCACTCTCTTGATCCTCTGCATCTCTCTCTTAAGCCTCTGCATCATTCTCTTGAGCCCCTGCATCATTCTCTTTAGCCTCTGCATCCCTCTCTTGAGCCTCTACATCATTCTCTTGCTTCTGCATCACTCTCTTGAACCTCTTCATCAATCTCTTAAAGCTCTGCATCTCTCTCTTGAGCCTCTGCATCACTCCCTTCAGCCTCTGCATCACTCTCTTGACCCTCTACATCCCTCTCTTGAGCCTCTGCATCCCTCTCTTAAGCCTCTGCATCACTCTCCTCAGCCTTTGCATCACTCTCCTGAGCCTCTGCATCCCTCTCCTAAGCCTTTGCAACACTCTCTTCAGCCTCTGCATCACTTTCTTAAGCCTCTGCATCCCTCTCTTGATCCTCTGCATCACTCTCTTGAGCCTCTGCATCACTCTCTTGAGGCCTCTGCATCACTCTCTTAAGCCTCTGAATCCCTCTCTTGAGCCTCTGCATCACTCTCTTGAGCCTCTGCATCACTCTCTTGAGCCTCTGCATCACTCTCTTAAGCCTCTGAATCCCTCTCTTGAGCCTCTGCATCACTCTCTTCAGCCTCTGCATCCCTCTCTTCAGCCTCTGCATCATTCTCCTAAGCCTCTGCATCCCTCTCTTAAGCCTCTACATCACTCTCGTAAGCCTCTGCATCACTCTCTTGAGCCTCTGCATCACTCTCTTGAGCCTCTGCATCACTCTCTTGAGCTTCTGCATCCCTCTCTTGAGCCTCTGCATCATTCTCCTAAGCCTCTCCATCCCTAACTTGAGCCTCTGCATCCCTCTCATAAGCCTCTGCATCCCTCTCTTGAGCCTTTGCATCACTCTCTTAAGCCTCTGCATCCCTCTCTTGAGCCTCTGCATCACTCTTTTGAGTCTCTGCAACCCTCTCTTAAGCCTCTGCATCCCCTGTCTTGAGCCTCTGCATCACTCTCTTGAATATCTTCATCCCTCTCTTAAGCCTCTGCATTATTCTCTTCAGCCTCTGCATCACTCACTTAAGCCTCTGCATCATTCTCTTGAAGCTCTGCATCACTCTCTTTAGTCTCTGCATCACTCTCCTGAGCCTCTGCATCACTCTTTTAAGCCTCTGCATCATTCTCTTCAGCCTTTGCATCCCTCTCTTAATCCACTGCATCACTCTCTTGAGCCTCTGCATCACTCTCTTCAGCCTCTGCATCCCTCTCTTAAGCCTCTGCATCATTCTCTTCAGCCTCTGCATCCCTCTCTTAAGCCTCTGCATCATTCCCTTCAGCCTCTGCATTGCTCTCTTAAGCCTTTGCATCACTCTCTTGATCATCTGCATTCCTCTCGTAAGCCTCTGCATGATTCTCTTGAGCCCCTGCATCATTCTCTTGAGCCCCTGTGTCCCTCTCTTGAGCCCCTGCATCCCTCTCTTGAGCCTCTGCATCACTCTCTTGAGCCTCAGCATCACCATCTTAAGCCTCTGCATCCCTCTTTTGAGCCTCTGCGTCACTTTCTTAAGCTTCTGCATCCCTCTCATGAGCCTCTGCATCCCTCTCTTGAGCCTGTGCATCACTCTCTTGAGCCTCTGCATCACTCTCTTGAGCCTTTACATCCCTCTCCTGAGCCTCTGCTTCCCTCTCTTAAGCCTCTGCATCATTCTCTTCAGCCTCTGCATCACTCTCCTGAGCCTCTGCATCACTCTCTTGTGGCTCTGCATCCCTCTCTTAAGCCTCTGCAACACTCTCTTCAGCCTCTGCATCACTCTCATAAGCCTCTGCATCCCTCTCTTGATCATCAGCATAACTCTCTTAAGCCTCTGCATCACTCTCCTGATACTCTGCATAACTCTCTTGATCCTTTGCATCACTCTCTTCCCAGCAAACACAAATCATCTAGGAAACGTTCGCCTATCTCTTCCCATAGGTGTGGTAATGATTTGCATTGAGAATGGTGCAGGAGAGCCTTTGAGAAACTTTTAATAAAAAAATCCAAACACAAAGGTTTTGTTTTAAATTGTTTTTCTGCAACTATTTTGTTCCAAATGTAAAACAAATAGTTTTTACATGTTTAAATATAAAATTTATGGTGTTTTTTGTAAAATTCATTAATAAATTGTGAATGATATATATTGGTTGAGTGAAACCTTTAAAATCTATTTAGTTATAATATGATCAGAAAAAAGTAGTTTTCCAAATTTTCTAAAAATCGCTCTTTTTAACACAATATGACTCCTTATGCATTCCACTAAACACTATATCATGTTTAAATATATAATTTATGTATTATTCCCTAAAATAATTTATATAAATTATAAAAGTTGCTGGAAAGTGGTGTGAAAGAATCTGAAAACTTTTTGTTGTCTTATATATTGGCGTGTTCTTATTAACTATGTCTCAAGTGCACAGTTTATCAAACAAGAAGATTAACATTCGTCAACCCTTAAAATCTTATATGTTATCTTGCTGGTGCAAAATGGGTGAATCTTTAGGAACAGCTAGTATCTATATGACAAATGGTGTTTTCCCTAACTCAAACAATGTAGGGTTTATTATTCTACACATATTTCTAATGACTCTTAGATGTTTACATTCTCTGAAGTATAATTGTGAAGGCTGTGTCCATCACTCTCAACACAGATTCTTAAACTCCTCTCTGCAGGTTCAACTATATATTTAGTTTCCATTCTGAATCTCCATGGCCATTTGTATCCAAAATGAAACCAATGTGGTTTCCTTCAGCGCCTTCAGCCAGCACATTTGCTCATTCATTTCCACAGATTCCAACATGGTAGGGGATTTACAGAAATTTGGATATTCATATTGTTATATATTAAAAATATGAATGCAGTTCAATATGATACGACAAATACATGAGTTTATGATAAATTCGTTTTCTGTGATATACCATTGATATGCTCTTTTTTTCTTTAAACAGCAGACTAAACTAAATCACGATCGAAAGTATATATTGCTTTTTAAGAATTAAGCTCCACCACTGACCACCAATTAAGTGCTCACATCAACAGAGTTGATGTATAAATGGTCAACGCTCAACAGAGTTAGTATAAATGGGGTTAAGTCAGAGTTGGAAAATGTTGTAGGTTGAGTACCTCAAAGCTCTGTCCTGGGACCTCTGTTGTTTATAATACTCAAATCAAATCAAATGTTTATTTAGGTAAGGTACATACATACAAGAGATTTTACAAAGAGTAATGAGTTTATAGATAGGGCTAGTACATACAATGCCTAAAGCCACTATTACGCAAAGCGTTTCGGGCATGAAAAACAAAGGGATGAGGTAGCTCAAGCTATTCTCACCCCATTCAGTACAACGTGTTAATACATACATAGACACACATCACAAATAAACATATTACCAAACATTCTGAGAGATAAACATATACATTTCCTCCTTCACAAGTAGTATGTTATCAGACGTACACACAAATACTTTTATGACCTAGGTATACTGTATAGACAATTTGCAAGACACCTGCAGATAATTCAACAAAATATTACAGTCTTGGTGCAAAATTCTTATATCTCACAAGAATATCATCAACCTTTCCGTTGTGACACATCCAGGCTATTTGTTCAGGAACAGTCCTTATCTCAGTGTTTCTATATACATTAATCAACGGACAATCAAGAACATAATGGGCCAGGGTGTGAGACCTTAACATACCATAGTTTACACTTCGTGCCATTATCATGAACATCTATCCCATATTCCCAGTAATATTTGTACCCAAGCCTGAGCCGCATGTACACAGAGTCACTCCAAGCATTTCTCCTTTTACCATAAGTGAAATGGGTGTTTTGACTCACATACATGTAGTGTTGCATGGTTTGACTACTCTCATACATTATCTCTCTCCTCTCCACTCCCGCCTGTGCCTGAATATTTCTGATTTTGCTTCTTATTTGTCTCATTGTAAATTCACATTCAATGTCAACTTGTGGTTTTGATGTGGCACGGTTGGCCAAGTCATCCGCCACCTCGTTGAGCACTATTCCAACATGAGATGGAACAGTTCAATATGAGTTAGTTAGTTTAGTTCATTTATTATGCACCCCATACCCATCTTGTGGGCGGTAGTGGAAAGGGTTACAGAGGTACATAATGGGCTCAGGGACTGAACCCCACAATTCATTTAGCTAAGCAAGTTACAATCTTGATGAGCTAGTTACAAAATTCAATATATGTCATCACATCAACAATGGGTTCGAGATCGACCTCAAGTACAGGTTCTAAATTAAGCAACTGACATATGTGGAGAGCTAGTATCAAAATTTATATGTTTGTCCTGCACACCGCCCCCCATCCAGTGAGCAGCGGTGGATAGGTTACAATCACTTAGTTGTTATCTACAGTTAGCAAACTGGGGATATTTGGCTAAAATTTCTGGTAGCAGATCATTTTGAATGAAATATTGACACATCGCTGGAACATTGGTTATAGAATTGTCTCTAAATTCATGTATATTTTCGCACTCCATCACATAGTGACGGAGGGTGTGCGAATAATTTCGTTGACACAGTTTACATTTGGTCAGGTCTACATCAGCAGATAATGAGAATTCCCAGAGATACTTGTAACCAAGTCTAAGCCGAGCAGTAGTAACATCTAGAAGTCTGCTGATTTTATTGGATGATCCATAGATGTGTGGCTCCTCTTGCATGATAGCATGATGATAGATGGAATTACTGGTGTCAATTTCACTTTGCCTCAGATCTACAAGATCTTCTTGAAGTTCTCGGTGTACTGCTGCTCTCAGATTGCTCATTGACAATCCAAGGTTACACTCAACGGCTCCTTTAAAGGCAGATTCTTTGGCTAACTTATCAACTCTATCATGCATTCGGAGCCCAACATTAAGCTCAAGCTTAAGCTTAACATTAAGCTTAAGCCCAGCATCAACATTAAGAATTTAAAACCAAAAGTACAAAGTGCGATGAGTACTCACAATAACCTTAAGCGTCAAAACAAAAATGTGTATACTCTTTTTACTTTCCTGACCTTAGTTCTCGAGCTACGTATTTCATTTTGATATCAACGTGTTCGCAATAAAATTTTGTAGAAGAACATTAGTAAAAAAGTCACGAAATGTATATGGATACCAGCACCAAATAAATAACTACGTAGATGACTCGCCGTGAGCCCCCAACAGCAACAAAATGTTTTTACTCTTGGGATTGTTATCACTTTCACACTTGTCCTACAGCGTTAATTTTGGTATCAATAGACTCGCAATGAAATTCCCAACACGGTGATATGAATATAAATGTAGAATAATGGTCGCGGCCCACCCGCAAGAGTGTGGGAAGTGGCGGAACTGTTACCCAGTATTGGTGACATGACGACACATAGGCGATACAGCGCTTTGAAAGTTTATATTTATTTCACTGTCCTGACATTATTATTGTATGTACGTCATTCATTTTTGTGCCAATGTTTTCGCAATAGAATGTTCTATGAGCCCGTAGGTAAAAAAGAGCAACAAAGCGTAAGATAGAATAGCACCATATATAAAACAACGCTGGTACATATCAGTGAGCGTCAAACACACACGAAATGTGTGTGTTTGATGGTGGTCAAACGATGTTTGATGTGTTTGATCAGGTAATGTCTTGATCCACATAATTAAAGTATAAATTGTGTTGAGAAAAAATAAGAAAAAAGGGAAAAAACGGGGGGGGGGGGGGGGAAACATGGCAGAAAAAGAGTAAAAATACAATTTGGTCAACAAAATAGCATTGTTTAAAATAAAAGATATGATATAATCTGATGATATAATGATACACACCACTGGGTATGCTGATGATATAATGATACACACAACTAGGTATGCTGATGATATAATGATACACACCACTGGGTATGCTAACATGCAGAACACTCTTAACTCTGTATTAGACTCATGTCAGGACCTAGGTTTATTTATCTCAGCAGAGAAAACAAAGATACTAAATCGGCGCCCATCCAGGCAGGGAGGCGCTGTTCGCAAGATGCAACTGTCTGATGGCTCCCAGCTTGACTATGTAAACAGATTCAAATACCTTGGCCTTGAAGCATTGTTCCAAATAGATAACAAAAACTGGAACTCAACTCAGAATGTATCAGGTTCATGATTTGTACTAAGAGAAACAACAACGGCACTTTCCTGCACTGTGGGAGGTTACACCCTTTCCAGTTTTAGTCCCTCCCTTTCCACCCAAGAAGCAAATTAGAGATCAGCCCAAACTTCGTCTTGAGGCAAAGCTCAACGCCTTAAGCCATATTGATGCTCTGTCCACAGAGCATTCTCTCTCTCAAATCATATACACTGATGGTTCCCTACACCGCACCACGGGTGCAGCTGGAAGTGCAGTTGTCCTGACAATGGGCGATGGCCTATACTTTGAGTGGGGAGTCCGTATAAACAACTGGGCCTCTACCTTTCAGACTGAACTATTTGCTTGCTCCTTGCACTGAAATGTGTACAAGTCTCCAAACTTGATACATTAATTGTAAGTGACTCCTTATCATCCTTAAATGCTCTCAACTCTTTAAGACATAACTGTAACATGCTCGTGTCCAAAGCTAGACACAAATACAACAAAATTATTAAGGATGGTAACAGAGTCCATTTCATGTGGTCTCCATCTCATGTTAGCCTCCGAATGCATGATAGAGCTGATAAGTTAGCCAAAGAATCTGCCTTTAAAGGAGACGTATGAGTGTAGCCTTGGATTGTCAATGACTAATCTGAGAGCAGCAGTACACCGAGAACTTCAACTAGATCTTGTAGATCTGAGGCAAAGTGAAATTGACACCAGTAATTCCATCTATCATCATACTATCATGCAAGAGGAGCCACACATCTATGGATCATCCAATAAAATCAGCAGACTTCTAGATGTTACTACTGTTCGGCTTAAACTGTGTTTCAACTCTCTCTGGGATTTCTAATTATCTGCTGATGTAGACCTAACCAAATGTAAACTGGGTCAACAAGCACACCGTCTGTCACTATGTGATGGAGTGCCAAAAGACTTCAATTGAATTGAATTGAACTGAATTCAGTGACAATTTTATAATAAATGTTCCAGAGATGTTTAAATATTTCATTCAAAACGATCTGCTACCAGAAATCTTAGCCAAATATCCCCTATTTGCTAACTAAGATAAGTAACTGATAAGTAAATTGTCTCGCCAATTATATATACGAGGAGACATAAATAATTATATATTTGGAGACAAATGCTACACTTGCTTACATTTATGAATTGCTTTTAAATACATAGGTCAAATACTAAAGAAATTGTTTAAAACTTTTGTTAGACCACAGCTGGAATATGCAAAACCCTTATTAGAATAATAGATCTTGTAATAATTTTGCAAAAATAGTGGCATTTACTATTTTTAAAAGATTATTAAAAAATTTACCGATATGGTGCATTCGGAAGACAAACCCAATTTTTCTCTTTTGACAATTTAGCACCTGCTACATCCAGATTTTAGGGAGGAAAGGAAGGACGATCTTACTGGATCCCATAGTCTCTCTGAGGCACAAACCAGGCTTGTACACAACCCCCCCCCCCCTGCACCCAAGCTATGTCAACAGGCCGTTCTCCCTCTTCGCCCTTACATCATCACACACAGATCACAATAATGTGATGCATCAAATGAACAAATCCACAAGGGCCGTGATGAGGATTCAAACCTGTGTCTGGGAGCATCCCAGACACTGCCTTAATCGATTGAGCTACGACAGGGTAAAAGGTTTGAAACCGAACTTCTACTGAACTTCCTGGATCCTTTTACCCTGTTGTAGATCAGTCGATTTAGGCAGTGTCTGGGATGCTCCCGGACGCAGGTTCGAATCCTCGTCACGGCCCTTGTGGATTTGTTCATTTGATGCATCACGTTATTGTGATCTGTGTGTGATGATGTAAGGGCGAAGAGGGAGAACGGCCTGTGGACATAGCTCGGGTGCAGGGGGGGGGGGGTTGTGTACAAGCCTGGTTTGTGCCTCAGAGAGGCTATTGGATCCAGTATGATCGTCCTTCCTTTCCTCCCTAGAATCTGGATGTAGCAGGTGCTCAATTGTCAAAAGTGAAAAATTGGGTTTGTCTTCCGAATGCACCATATCGGTAAATTTGTTAATAATCTTTTAAAAATAGTAAATGCCACTATTTTTGCAAAATTATTACAAGATCTATTATTCTAATAAGGGTTTTGCATATTCCAGCTGTGGTCTAACAAAAGTTTTAAACAATTTCTTTAGTATTTGACCTATGTATTTAAAAGCAATTCATAAATGTAAGCAAGTGTAGCATTTGTCTCCAGGTGTTCTTCACATTTAGCTTTAATTATTTTTTCCAATATTTTCACTTACACTTGTAATACAGGGTTCGAGGTTCCCTATAGTGTCCTTTATTGAAATAGAGTTTAACAACCATTTCAATGTCCCTATTTTCTTTTAGATTATATCTCAACATATAATTAATGTCCAACAGGACATGATTACTCATTCCAAAGGGAGGATGGTATTGAATATTTGATCTAGTACTGATGGAATAATTTATATAATAATCACTAGAAATTATTTAGATAAGAATTTGAATTTATGCATGTCTTTGTTTTGGCATGCCTCTATTTCCACATGTTACATTTCTGCATGTCTCCAATTCTGGAAGTGTTCACTTTTGCATGTGCCTGACAAGGATGATATATGCACCAGCTTTAATTATTACTCACTCTTGTAACAACCCCCACACCAGCTTTTCTCAGCAGACAGTTTCCCACAAATTGTATATAATGCATGACTTATTTTTAGAATTTTATTACATATTGCATCTGTCAATACATTATTAACAATAATATAGGTAATATGGTAGTCTAATGTAGAAATTTGACACTTTAACAGAATGTATGAGTATAATCGTAATGTAATAATTCAATAATTACTATTTGTAGTTTTATGTATTTAAAACTATTTGGTAAATATTTTCTATACAATGCTAATACGCTTCCACCCCTGACAGAATCTGTGGTGCAAGCCTTACCTTGTTGAGCGCAATAAGAAAATTGTCTTCAAAACCTGGAATATTTGCAATGTAATAGTAAGTAAGTAAATTTTATAATTTTTGTATTATATATGTATGTGTATATACTGTATATGGATATATGTGTATATATTTGTATATCAAGTATTGCTGATATGTTGAAGCATGTACTGTAGTTGTCGGAAAATCCGACACCATTTAATATATCATACAGACAGATAATAATTGCTGCTGTATTACCAACAAGTTACCCATAGAAAACGTAACTTGTAGTGGAATTACCGTCTAAAGAAAATGGGATATCACCACCACATATGATTATAAATTCACCAGCTATTCTGCTGGGAATTATTCTTAAATACATTAGTCTTTGGACTTTACCATCATAAAACATCTCATATAAATTAACTTAATTATCAATATTAAAGTAGAGTAAATGTGACCCTTCTATCACTTTCTGAAATCTGGACAATGTAAGCCAGGCGTCAGTGAGGAAGGAGGGGCAGCCATTGTTGTGTCACCTCCGAGACGTGTGGAGCAAATTCGGCTCCTATCATATCTGGACAATGTAGGCCAGTAGCGTCAATAGTATGGAGTGTTAGACATTGCCATTGTTTATACTAGACCAGAGGCTCACACGGGAGCAAATTCGGCTCCTGTTAATTTTACTTGGACGAAGTGTTATGGAAACCAAAGGTGTACCATTATCACACGCTGTCAACAAATTCAAGTTAAGTGTTCTTTCCGAAACCCATGTATCTTTCTTTTATGGCCATTAATGTCATTATATAGGGTGGTCCGGTTAGAGCACGACATATCCTCAAACTAAAGGTAATTAAGCCAGGTCTTTATTGGTCCATGTATAGTGTTTCTCTGATATACTTGTCATATATAGGTATCTGGCTTTACAGCTAGCGCCCTTTTGACAGGTCAAGACGAGGAAGCATATGCTTTGTGCATCAGTTACCTGGGTGATGGAAGCTACCTCAAAGAGGATAATTTGGTGTCTACACCCTAGTTATACCTGGTGGACTAAAGCTTGCTGTACAAATAAGATAAGGAACCTTTTCAATGTATGTAGTCAATACTGTAGTTTGATTGGCTGCATATATAAATATATATAAATATAAACCCCCCCTAATGTGTAGAGGATCGATTTGGGAGATTGAGATTATTGCAGAAATACAGTCCACTTAACATCATACAAATTGCTATCGAAGTATATAAATTAACGTAAATATAAATTCATATAAATTAAATAAATATAAATCTCACAGGTCTGTTCCCACAGTATTGGTGGAAACAGATACACGGTTAAGATTGCCAATTTACTGTAGTCTAGTCTAATTCAATCATTTTTAGTAATCTTTGAGAACATTTATGGTTGAAGTTGCCGGTGCCAGTGGACCACTTTGTGCTTTAGGCCTGGTGGAGCTTGGTCCACCAGGCTGTTGTTTGGAGTGGCCCGCAGATCCACATACAGTCTGCATATGATATACAGTCTGTTGATCAATTGAACTACAGTAGTTAGTTTTTATCATCCGAATGCACCAATATGTCTTCATTCTTCCCAGGTGAAGGAACTAGGTAATATTCATCATCTGAATGCACCATCTAAAGCTTTTCCACACTCATGATACACGAGAGGTTTAAAAAACTTTTAAAACTTTTAAAACTTTTTGACCTATGTATTTAAAAGCTTTTCTAAAGTTAAAAAGTGTAGCATAGGCCCCTCGCAGAATGTTCTTAATATGATCCTCAGGTTATAGTTTTCTATCTAAAACCACCCCTAGATCTCTTTCTTGATCAGAATTCTTTATAGATCTCTGTGGCTCGATCATAGAAACTAAGTAAATTCGTTACACTGGACCTTCCAGATCGAATACCATGCTGACAGTCTGATATATCATTCAGTACGTCTGCATCTGAAATTGAGCAATACCGGATTTATTATTTGGTTTTATAAATTTTATACTTATAATCTTAACTTATTTCAGAGACCACGAGTAATCTGGGCTTCGAACTCAACAGAAAAGCCTTCCGTAGACCTGCTTCTTTGCTACATAATAGACAAAATTTAGTAAGTATTGATTTATTATGTGTTTGTTTATTTATTTATTTTTTCTTTATATACAAGAAGGTACATTAGGGGAGAGTACAGTGACTTGAAGTTATACATTCTTGTAAAGCAACTAGCACTCATAGCGTTTCGGGCAGATCTAAGTATAGACCAAGGAACTTACCATCTTTTTTATTTCTGATGTTAACATTGTGTAACTGTAGATGAATTGCATTTGTTGATTTGCTCCCAAGTAAGATGTTGTAGGTCCTTTCTATGTTTAGTGTGAGTTTGTTGGTTGACATTAATAAGTGGATTTTTTTTAAATTTATTGTTTACATCATTATTTAATATGAGTGGGTTGGAGTCTGAGTAGATGAGGTTAGTATCATCATTACCTCATATCTCAGTGATTTTGTCGTAATGGTCAATTAGCTGTACTGTACAAGTAGAGGACATGAGAGATAGCTGTAAGAGGTATTTCAATATCTTCCTGCTCTAAATCCATGTTGGCCTGGATTGTGGAGGTCATTGGTCTCTATAAAACTAGTAACCTGACTCCTGATCACTCTCAAATAATTTTATTATGTGGGATGTTAGTGCAACTGGTCTATAATTCTTTGCCAATGCTTTACTACCTCCCTTGTGTAGAGGAGCTATGTCTGCTGCTTTAAGAGCCTCTGGTATCTCCCCCGTGTCCAAGCTCTTCCTCCACACTATACTGAGTGCCTGTGCTACTGGCACTTTGCATTTATTTATAAATATTAAATTCCATGAGTCTGGACCCGGGGCTGAATGCATTGGCACATTGTAATGTCTCTGAATCGCTCATCATTGTTCGTGAATATGAGGTCGAGTGTGTTCTCGTTCCTAGTCCTTTTTGTTATCTGCTGATTGAGCGAGAATTTGTCACAGAATCTCAGTAGTTCTCTGACCTGTGATTGGTTATTTCCATTTCCATTTTGGGTGTGTTGTTTTGGTAGTGATTCGTCCAGTTCTGGTAGTAGTGCGGTTGTTGTGTGGTGTAGTACTTGTGTGCTTGTTAATGACTTGTATTCCAGTCTTGTGGGTATCTCCTTTCCCCTACGGGCCAACTGCTTTGTTCTTACCTAGCATTTTGCTTTGTTTGGGTATGAATGTTTGTCTGCCGTATATTTTGCAAAATTTGCCATATATCTCATTATTTACTCCTCTGCCTAGCAACAAGTCTGTCTAATTATACTCATTAACTGTTTTTCAAAGTTCCCCATAGTGACCTTTATTGAAATAGAGTTCATGAACCGTTTCAATGTTCTTATTTTCTTCTAGATTATATCTTAAAGTATATTTAAATGTTATTGTTATTATTGTTATTAAATGTTATTGTGACATTGCATTGCAATTGAGCTATGTTGTTTACCATACCGTTCATTTCGTGAGTATAAGTATAGATGCCACACTTGTGACAGGTAAAACCATGCCTTTTTTGAAAAACAGCACCGTCTGTTGCACGTAAGAGCAACCCACACTATATTATGTTGCGATATTATTTCAATATTTCCGATTGCATTGATAATTTGAATTTTCATAGATTTCAATTTATTTTCATTTTGATTTAATAATTTTGTGTGACATTGCATTGAAATTGAGCTATGTTGTTTACCATACTGTTCATTTCATGAGTATAGTTTATTTTTTTATTTTTTTCATTTCATTTTTTTAGCTGTTCTTATTTTTCAGTGATGGGAATATCAGATCATTTGATGTTCCCAATTTTCTGATGGAAGCATCAGACCATTATAGAATGCATCGGATTAGGTAGTTTGGAATGGTGGGGAGGACGAGAGGGGGGGATGGTGGGGAAGACGAGGGGACAGAGGAGAGGGTAATGGTGGGGAGGACGAGGGGACTGGGGAGTTGGGGATGGTGGGGACAGGGGAATGGAGATTGCTGGGAGGACAAAGGGACAGGTGAATGGGAGATGGTGGGGGAGGAAGAAGGGACAGGGGAGGGGGAAATGGTAAGGAGGACGATGGGACAGGGAAGTGGGAATAGTGGGGAGGATGTGCGGACGGGGAAGTGGGAAGGACGAGAGGACTGTGGAATGGGGAATGGTGGGAAGGACGAGGGGACGGAGGAAGACTGGAGAACAGGGGAACACCTCAATAAACGCCAACAATGTATTATTACTCTGTGGCTTTTTGTCTCCCGACAAAGTGAATTATAATTATATATATTAATTAATTCTTATAAAATTCCAGAAGCCTGTATAAACACCCACACTAATGCAACTGAAAGAGATGTTGAGACAAGTATTGCTGATATGTTGAAGAACGCCCCAAACAAACTCGGTGGAAACAGATACAAGGTAAAGTTTGTCAATTTGCTGTAGTCTAATTCAATCTCTTTTTAGTAATCTTTGAGAACATTTATGCTATGAATAAAATAAAATAATGTAACTGATTTTGACTAAATATGTAGATATATTTAATTTTCTGAGCACTAATAATGAAAGAAAACCAAAATAAGAGGTGGCTACTATCTCTAATAATGGGCTGGAATAATGCAGGATATAATATTGTTTTATATAGTGTTATGGCCCTCTTGGATCGCAACTGGGTTCTTTCTCTGATGTCAATAGAGTTTGGGTATCCGGCCCCAAGTTAGTAGTGGCTTTCAAGGGGTGTGCTCCGTAACGCAAGTAAATTAAAGGGGAAGGGATAAAACTGCTCAGAAATAAATATATATTCACCACCACCAATAAATAGATATATAAACAGTCACTCGCTGGGGCTATCACTACACTTATGTACACGTCTTGTCTTCTTCTGAAGACACAGGATGCTCTGCTTAACGGTGCTCAAGACGAGCAGCCCTGGTTCTCTTCTTGTGGCCTCTCAACGAATCCTTAGATTCTCTTAGCGAGTCTACCCCGGCCACAGGCCAGCCAAAACACAATCCCACTGGGGGCACCGTCGTGGAGGCCGTCAACCACAAATCCAGCCTGTAGCTGGCAGGTTCCAATCAGTTCCGCTGGTTAGGCCACTCCACGACCGATACTAGGGTAGCGAGCCCTAGGCAGGAGCCTCATGTGATCCCACAGATCACTCTCCTCACCACAACACCCCAGTGGCTATTCTTCTCCACGAGTCAGCCCCGGGTATGACAATTCCTACACTGCCACGTCACAGGGAGGCTAACACAACAGTGTTCATCCGGGGGGGAGGGGGTGACTCAACTTCTGCAGCTAATACTTGGAGACTCTATGGCTGCCTTGGGTAGACTGATCCAACTTCCATTACAGCAGTCCCAGGTTGACTCTGTAATCAGACACGTCATCAGTAATAAGGACACTCTAGGGTACCTCACTTACAGGCTTAGACACAAACGCCCACCTATCCACTCCATAGATGGCGTTGCTGTCTAAGCTCCACCTCACCAGAGGTCAGCAGCGGCTGTGTTATGAGCTGATCAGGACGGGAAACCAGCCTCTTTGGCCGGTATATCCTGTCCTCACTAGATGGAGTCGTCCATTTGGAGGGGGTTTCGGGAGCTGACCCACAGATGGCGCGGTCGTCACTGCTCCGTGCTCGGACGCTGAGCTCGAGTCCGTAACATATAGATTCCTGTTTTAGTTTTTTTTCTATAATAAGGAAAGGGTTTTTAATTAATAAATTAAATATTATATAATAAAATAATTTATGTATTATTGAAAACAATTAGTAACAAACAATATTTCATTACAGGGTGGTGAAGCAAGAAGACATGTGCATCACACAACAGACTTGGATATGACGAATACTGAAAATGGTGGCGAGCCTGGTGGCATACCGCTGATTCTTCTCTAATGCCTATATAGAATCTATATATATGTGTCTGTGTGTATATATGTATATATAATAAATAAATATATTATATATATATATATATATATATATATATATATATATATATATATATATATATATATATATATATATATATATTATATATATATATATATATATATATATATATATATATATATATATATATATATGTATATATATATATATATATATATATATATATATATATATATATATATATATATATTATAATATATTTACACACATATATATATATATATGTGTGTAATATATAGGTTAGGTAGGGTTGGTTAGTTATCATGAATCTACGTTAGTTTTAACTCGTTTTAACTAGTTTTAGTTAGTTTTAACAATAACTAGCTAGTTTTAACTTTATATATATATTATTTATATATATATATATATATATATATATATATATATATATATATATATATATATATATATATATATATATATATATATATATATATATATATATATATATATATTATTAAATATGACCGAAAAAGTAAGATTAATAATTCTAACACGAATTTTCTCAATCTTTCGTACATTTCTTTTCACTGTTGGAGGTAAATCAAAAATCAATTCTCCAAAATTCATTTTTATTTCTAGTCTAACGGGACACGAGCGCGTTTCGTAAAACTTATTACATTTTCAAAGACTTTAGTTTACAAATACACAACTGAATAGAACTTACGCATCTCCGATTTTATATCTACATTTGAGTGAGGTGGAAGGGGTGATGTGGCATTAATTAATTTCATCAACACAAGACAGAACATGAGGTGGCATTAATAGGGTAGAGTTGGAAATTCTGTTGGACGACATATTCGACCTCGAGACACAAAAGAAGGTCACTACCAAAGATACCTTACAAGCAGAACTTATTGCAGAAGGAGGAAAGAATCGAGGCAATTACAGAAGCACCATACTGTCCCCCGAGCTTAAAGCGGCAGCTAAAAGCCTTCGTGAGAACAAGGAGATAGTTGTCAGGAGAGGTGACAAGTCGCCAATATATGTCATTCTCAAAAAAGACAAATATCTGGCGAAAATGAACATCATACTCTCTGACCAACCTAAGTTCCAAAGGGTAACGAAGGACACTACAGCCGAATTAAAAGCAAAGGTCAACAAACTGATCGAAACTGTGAACGCCAAGAAATCCGGACTCCACCTGCCAAAGATCATTGGGGAATATAAACCTGGATATGCGTATGGAAATGTCAAGACACACAAGCCTGGAAACCCACTTCGGCCAATCATTAGCCAGATACCCACACCCACGTACAGACTGGCGAAGCGACT
>NC_059654.1:19498632-19501132 GCF_020424385.1 Procambarus clarkii | reverse complement strand
ACGCCAGTTGGAGATGCAACACGAACATGACAAGCAAAACGCAACTCTGGCTATGGAATGTCGTCAACAAGAATTCGCGTTGGAAACTTCACACCTCGCTCAACGCCAGCAAGCTACCGCCAGTCTTCCAATCAGTTTTAATATATCACATGCAAGTAAGTTAATTCCATCATTCGTAGAAACAGAAGTTGACGTGTTTTTCACCACCTTTGAAACCCTTGCTAATCAACTTAGTTGGCCTGCGGACCAATGGGCCACCCTTCTCAGAGTACATCTTACAGGTAGAGCTGCAGTCACACTCAGTACTTTGGCGTCTGAGAATGACTACCAGACTCTGAAACAAGCAGTGTTGGACGCCTACCTTCTCTCCACCGAAAGTTATCGAAGGAAATTCCGTGACCACCTGAAGGCAAGTACCACTACCTTTCTCGAGTTTGCTAACACCAAAAGGAGATATTTTATGAAATGGCTGGAAGCAGCACATGTCTCTACCTTTGCAGAACTCGTCAACCTGATGCTAGTTGAAGAATTCTTGAGGCGTGTGCCGCCTCCTGTCCGTCTATATTTAGCAGATAAAGAAGAAACCGACTACCTAAAGTGTGCTAAGTCGGCTGACACTTACAGCCTCATCCACCGGCTAACACCAGAACCACCTTCCAGTAAGAAGTCTTGGTACAGTTACGAGAAAGTGAGTACCGATCAAGCTGGCTCGCAATTGTACTGTAAGTATTGTAGACTCTATGGACATACCATAGATAAATGTGGTAAGTCTCAATACAAAGGAAATACCGAATCACTTAAACCCAAACAGACTCCTCCTAAGTCCGGTAAGCCTGTGATGAATGTTGGTGTTCATGTTAATGATCTTTCTCTTTTCAGTAAACACCTGTATACTGGAACTGTCTCTACCTCACTGCTACCACTCCTTATCCTCTCGCCCGAGTCCACCTGGATTGTCCCTTCGTGAACGGAGAAGTCCAAGTCGCCGTCAGGGAAAAGCCTTTTCCCATGCCTGGAGTGCAACTTCTCCTGGGCAACGACTTGGCAGAAGACCTGCAACCGACCAACCTGATCGTCATGGACAAACCCCAGGTGTGTACCTCTGTGACGGATAATCCTATATTTGAGTATGTTCCAGCAAAGGTTCAAGAGAGTGATGAAGTTTCTCCTCCGGTTTTAGTGACCACCCGTGCACAAGCCGCACGACCACAGCCAGCTGACTCTACTGCTACCGCTGTCCCTCAAGACCCTCAGTAACTACCCCCGAATCTGACCAAGTTGGAGTTCCGTAAGTTACAGAGGGAAGATCTTACCTTGACACCATTATTTTTCCAGGCTGAGACTCAACCTGACAGTATTCCTGGGTTCTTCCTAGAGAACGAATTGCTCTACCGCAGATATAGACCCAGTAAACTGAAGGAGGAGGACGATTGGGGGAACGTCGAACAACTAGTGATTCCTGCCAGCCTGCGACCCACTATTCTACACCTGGCCCACGGAGCACTCTCCCACTACGGATTCAACAAGACTTACCATGGAATCCGTCAAGACTACTATTGGCCAGGTATGGTAAATAGCATCAAACAGTGTCATACATGTCAGATGGCAGGTAAACCGAACATCTCTATTCCCAGAGCGCCACTGATTCCCATACAGGTGCCTGCGGAACCTTTCCACAAACTTATTATAGACTGTGTTGGTCCTTTACCTCGGACCAGTTCAGGTAACGCCTATATCTTAACCATCCTGTGTCCTACCACCAGATTCCCCATAGCAGTTCCAGTAAAGAACATTACGGTTGCTACAGTTGTGAAGCACTTATTGAAGATCTTCATCCACTATGGATTTTCCAGGGAGGTTCAGAGCGACTGTGGCACCAACTTCACCAGTGATCTCTTCAAAAGGACACTGGAGGAGTTCAACATCACACAGGTATTGTCCAGCTCCTATCATCCTGCTTCACAGGGTTCTCTTGAGCGTAGTCATCAGACTATTAAAGCACTCCTGAAGAAGTTTTGTAATGAAACCTCTAAGGATTGGGATAAGCAAATTGATTTGATAATGTGCATATATAGAAGTCTTCCCAATGAGTCCCTAGGAGTATCTCCTTATGAGATGCTCTACGGACGTAAGTGCCGTACTCCCCTCAAGGCTTTCAAAAACTCTCTACGTGATGCCACCTTCAGTGAGCATCAGAATGTGCCCCAGTTTCTTCAAAACCTACAACACATTCTAGAGAGAGTCCACAGTTTTGCCCAAGATAATCTATTGAAAGCACAGGAGAGGATGAAGACTCATACGACCAGACCAGCAAAGTAAGAAAATTTAAGCTGGGAGACTTCGTACTTGCTTACTTTCCTATCCCAGGTTCTCCTTTACAAAACAGGTTTTCAGGACCCTACCGCATCAAGGAGTGCAGAAACACCATAACTACGTTCTAGAGACTCCAGTTCTAGAGACGCCACGTCAACCTCCTGAAGCTATATAACGGTACTCCTCC